>NDXB01008615.1:0-73287 GCA_002631895.1 Agapornis roseicollis
CATCGCTCAGCAACAACCAAAAACATCGGCCTTATCAGCCTTGTTCCTGGGTTAAGGCAAAACTTAGCTACTAAAGAGAAGAAAAACTGACTGCCACTGCTGAACCCAGGACACCCTCCAACATCCTTATTAAAAGCTGAAGCACATCCTTTCAATTAATAAGGAAAATTTACAATGTCATGAGGCAGCCTGTGTTTTCTTTAGGATCAGTGGAGATTAGTGTGTTACTAATCTGAACTATCATAGGCCACAGGCACCTAAAAGTGCCCATTTCTCTCCTTTCACTACAAAAAGTAAGTGGCTCTTACAGTGAGGGGACTAGCTCAGGTACCTGCCAAGCAGAAAGGTTTATTTGCTCACATGAAACCCATCGACTCAGGGGGAATGAACCTCCACAGCTCTGTCTTCAGTATTCTCAACCATAGCAATTGGTATGTTATCGTAAATTTTCATCAGAAGCACTTTTATATATTTCAAACCATTTAATGAAATGGTTCAGTAGTGCAAGACTTGCTGCTATAGCTACAGTTCTACATTAGAGACATTTTCATTCAAATCATGTTACTCCACTGTTGACTACTTTTTATATTTATTGTCTAGTCAGTTCTTTGTCTGTTAAATCTAGGCTTTAATGCTATTTAGTAGTGCTAATTTTCTATGTGGTTCTCATGTAATGGCCTTTCAGAAGTCTGAATATTTTACATTTGACAGTTATCTTTGTCAGCCAAAGCAGTAAGCTCAACAGAGGATGCAATCAGGTTTAGCAGGGATTTTTTACCTGTTCCCAAAGGGATGGGGAGGAGAATCGAAGGAATCAAAGGAATGCAACTCCCATGGGTTGATAAGAGTCCAGTAACTAAGGTATAACACAAATCACTACTGCTACCACCAATAATAATAATGACAAAGGAAATAACAAGGGAAGAGAGTACAATACCACCCGCCAAAAACGAGCCCGACCGGGAAGTGTGTGCCCTTCCAGGTAACTCCCAGTTACCTCCCCAGGCATGACGTGCTGTAGTATGGAATACCTCTTTGGCTAGCTTGGGTCAGGTGTCCTGTCCCTGCTTCCGCCCCGGCCTCCCCTCCTCCCTGGCAGGGCATGAGACTCAGAAAGTCCTTGATCAGAATAAACATTACTTAGCAACAACTAAAAACATCGGAGTTATCAGCTCTGTTCCCAGGCTGAGAGTCAAAACATAAAAACTGCATTAGCTACTAAGAAGGAGAAAAACTGACTGCTACTGCTAAACCCAGGACATAAGACTAACTTACATGCATAGTTACAGGCATGCACAATGCCATAACAAATGGAGAAGCATTTGATGCAGGTAGAAGGTAAGTCTAAAAATACAAAAATATGNACTAAGAAGGAGAAAAACTGACTGCTACTGCTAAACCCAGAACACCAACTATAACAATATATTCCTTGGGATTCTTCACATGGTTGCTCTGCAGTGTTTTTATATTCTGCTATGAAGTTCCTGATACATTAACCTGAATATCATCTGCAGCCATAATACCATAGAATTTAAAATCAATATGAGAATATTTTATTAGTTGATTGATAGAAGAATAGATAAAAAACTTTCGGTTTAGCTGGGAAGTGTGTATATACAGATTTTTTAACAGCTGTAACTATCCATATATTTTTAAAGTATTAATTTTAGGGGTAAATCTGCCTTTTTTTTTTTTCCCCCCAGTTTGAAAGACTGACACATAATAATAATCAGTCATACTCCTCTATTAAAATCACAGACCAGTTCAGCGGTTCAGCTGTTCAGATAATCTTTTTGACCAAAAGGTATACAAAATTTACTTGAAAAAGTGATATGTGGAAAGAAAATACATCTCTTAGTCATGACTATGAGGTCTTCTGGTAGAATGGACTGTAGTGCACAAAAAATTGTGTGTGAACTGCATTAAGATGTGCAACTGCTGCTGTAGCCAATAGTGCTCATACTCTCAGAGTTCTCCATAAAAGGTTTAGAATCCCTGGTAGATAAAAGTATACGCTATCCTTTTCCTCAGAATTGCCAGGGACAATGGCGCATCTTTACTTTTTCTATTCTAATAGTCCAGATGACACTGGACTCAAAGCAGTGACTGCTAATAATTGAATTAAGCCATCCAGAATAGGCAACAATCCACTTCATTCATCCAGACTTCCGACTTACTCCATTATATTTTGTTTTCTGAAAACACCAAACTGTAGTGATACACTGCTTTCCATGGCTTGTGAGCAATGCCCTTTATTTTTTGTGGCATCAGTATTTGTACTTCTGACATCCTCATATAATTTTATGTTTAGGACAAAACTGGTGTTCCTTATTTGCCAGCACAAGTACATCCTGTTTCCTGAAATAGCTGTGCCATGTGCCAGAGAGAGATTACTAAGTGAAAGATACTTCAATATTCTTCTGAAGTTGCAGAAACCAGACTTTATGGATAATTTAATTTTGAATTTGTGAATAGGTCTTTGGGTTGGAAAGCTATCCACATCTAAATTCAGCTTTATTTTTTTGTCTTTAAAAAAGAAAATGCTTATTTAATCACTTACTGTTCATTAGCTTCATGTTTTCTCTCACTTTATGAGATTTTAGTGGTTATATAGATTTTTTTAAAGTCAATAAAAATGATACAGTTATAATATGAATATATGGGAATTAATTTGCCTGAACGCCTACTCCTCAATCAGCTTCTTGGATATAGGCCTTTGGTTTTTATTCCTTCTTTCCAGCACAGAGCTCATTTACTGTTTCTGAGAAGTGCTTTAGAGGCTGTGACTATAAATACTGCTAGTGCTCTGGTTTTCAAGACAGGCATGTAGCATAAATTTACTTTCTTTCAATATCGAAATTTCAGAATGGTTTTTAGTCTTCACCATCACCATATGTGTCACAGAAGTGCTAAACTGGAAAGAACCTTGTAAGGTCTCTGTCCCTCTTCAAAGCAGGGTCAACACTGAAATCAGAGCAGGTTGCTCAGGGTTATCCAGTTACATCCTGAAAACCTCCAAGGACTGAGATCTCACAGCCTCACCCAATCCAATTCATAACTGTTGTCTTTTCTCCCACCAAGCATCTGAGTAAAGAACTTGGCTCTGCTTTCTTGGTTACCTCCTTGCAAGTATTGAAAAGCTGCCTCTAAACATTCCCCCACTCCTTCCCTTCCTGTTCAGAAGCAGACATACATCAGTTTCTCTACTTAGTAGATCTTTTTCTTCAAGCTCCTTTCATGCTAATTAGTTATGCTAGAGAATACGGTCATTTCTGATACTTTTGGTTTTATTAAACTCTCTTTTCCTGGAACAGACGATATTCTAAATCAGCCAAGTTTTTCAGATCCTAAATTTTATTACTCATCCTTTAATACTGTATCTAGTTATTCTGGTATGCAAATCTTAATTTTGCCTAAATAGCTTAATAGCTTTTGCCAGTAAGATGGTAATTATGCTTTCAATAATTGACCTTCATACCTATAAGTGCAAGTAGGTGCATATATGTAAATTAAGACTTATAAATACGACGGAATGCCAGCAGCATTTGACAACAACAACATACCTCCTGTCTCTCCCTTTGAGTTCTGAGCTAATAAAGCAGCTGCTTGACCTGAGCTCACTTGAGTTGCAACATTCAAAATTCAAGTCTCTTATTTTTGTTTAATTATGATGAATATATTAAACACAAACACCCTTTTGCCACGTTCCTGTATATTCTCCTTTGAATCTGTACTGATCCCCTCTTATAGCAATGACAAGTTTTGTACATTTTATATACATCCCAAATTATTTTCTCTGTTTTATTCCGATTGCCCCAGCTAATGGAGATGTATGATGATTTAAGAATCTTTGTTTTCCTTTTAAAGTAGAGTTTCTACTCATCATGACTGCAAGAAAATGAAAGCATGAAACAAAACATCAGTAAAAGCTGTTTCATTTTCATGCCTGTTTTTTGCCTTTTCTGCCCTGTTACATTTTTAGATGAAGAGATGTTTTTCTAATATTAACATATTTTAAATAAAAATATCTATTTTATGCATTATTTTTTCAATTTTTTTTTACTGCACTATTTAACCCTTAACCTAGATAAAATGTCTTATATTGGGTATTAAGATGGCAGTAGTTGTAAAAAGGGGATTCTGGGTATTAAGCTTTTTTCATGTTTACGTTTTTTGAAATAATGAATGGAACAGATACAGCTAATGTTCTTCCCTGCTGGCTTCTGGAGATATGAAAGCGATTTTCACAGTGCAACGGGCTCCTCCTTCCCACATGGCAGCACTCCAGGCTTTGTACTGGCAGCAGGCCGAGTGCATGGAAACTCAAGCTAAAAGCCGTGTGGCAGATGGATCTAAATGTCATCACCTCAGGTATGGATTTGCCCAGCATTGTGCAAGTATGGTTGGAGCCCTGGGATATCAGGACTACTGTCGCCCTCTTCTTCCCCCACAGCCTGAGTTTTTGCAGAGATCATTCCTGCATCACACAGTGCAGTCGTCTGCCAGGTCTTCTTGGAGATGCTCCGTAAAGTTGTCCAGCATTAATGTCATTCCATGCGTGGTGTACAGGGGTCAGATAGCTCTTGGTTTTCTTCCACCATCAGGCACACTGGGACAGCAAAGAGACAAATGCACATATTTGTTAAGCCCTTTCTGCCAACAGCTGAGGCTGTATCCTGTGTAGGTCTTGTAGTGGTTGGCAACAAAATGTCTGCACCAAGGAAAACAGCCTTTGTAATCTGGAAAAGAGGGTTGGCTGTAGTGCAGGAAATATTCATTATTTGTACTACTGGTCACTAATGATATTTCTGTAGCTCAGCTAAACTCTCTAGCTCCAGATCAAAAGAGACCACAGGTCTGACATGTTAGACTGCAACTCTGCGGATATATATTAAGGCTCTTCTATTCTTCATTCCTGTTAGAACTTTTATTTTTGTTGTTAATGATTTCTATCTGTAGCTTAGTTTTACATAAGCTAATGAGTGCTGATTGTTATACTAGAGTCTGTATTGTTCATCAGAACTGGTGCTACATTAGCCAACATGTGTGTAGAAAAGTCTCTAGCATCTATAAATTGCATTGAACTGCCTTGAATATAAAAAAAATAATATAATGTGTACTGGCCAACAGATGAAATAAGCTTCTATAGGTCATGATAAGGCTCCTCCTTCTACTCCAATTCATGCATGGAAATCTGGATTTGGGCCATGTGGGAATTAAGGGAAGTGCCCCATCTGCATTACAAATATTACAGATCTCTGTTCTCTAAGGAGATATTGCCTTGCTTGAAAGGCAGTGGTGCAAAACTTGCAGGTTCATTAATTTGTTCTTGTGTTCAGAAACAGAATTCACTTGCTGTTAGAAGAATCTGCAAAACTTTATTCATACAAGCAACTGTTTTTGCAGGAGCCTGTTTCTTTGGTTTATATACCTCACAGGATATAATTTATGCAAATAATCTTTCGGTTTCTCCTCATTTTGGAAGGACTTGGAAAATTTGAATGCCACTGTTTCCAGTGACTCAGAGACAGACTCAAAGGGAGGAGATTTCAATTCCCCTTCCCCCCTCCCCGTAATTTTCTTTCATTTTAAAAGGTTGCAGTCTTTATAAATAATTTGCTATGCTATGATGATATCACTACCAGTGATACTATGGTCGAAATGTATCTTCAGAGGACATAGGCTCAATGAGTGAAAGTTAGAGATATCTTCAGATTTTATATTCCAGTGGCAAAGACATTCTTTTTTCCAAGTCTAATCTTTCAGGGTAAAAAGACAAATTATGATTCTTCAGTCTGAAAATCATATAACAATTTAGGTTGAAGGGGATCTCTGGAGGTTGTCTGGTTCAATGCCCAGTCAAAATAGAAAGAACATTTAATTATGAAGTTATGTCCAGCTTCAAAGTTGGATCGGGTTGTCCAGAGACTTGTCTGGTCAAGTGCTGTGAAATCTCCATCCTTGGACATATTCAAGACTTGACCCCTCTCAGCCTCTCTGTGTCATGTGCTTCAAGCCCCTAATCATATTTTTGGCCTTCCACTGAACTTGTTCCAGTATCTTTTTTTTGGGCACACAAATCTGGGAGACAGTAGCCATTTGAGTCTTGTAGTTAATGGGTGGCAGAAATGGTCAGAAGATTGGTATAAAGGCTGCAGAAATGAACGTGAATACCTCTAGGTACTGCTTCAGTTGTTTAGTGACATTATTATTAAAAATACAATAACCTCTGTATATTTTAATTCTCCATTAGGTAAATAGATACAGGAAATCCTACACCTGTAGAAACTTTTGGTCACTTATCTGATGATAATAGATAATGTTGATGTCAGCTGTTATACCTGAATATTGCAGTTATTTTTCTTTCATTATCACATATGACCTTGTAAATACTTCTCTATTGTTTACAGACAAAAAGAAAATATTTATTCGCTTATCTCAAAGAGTTTACAAAGAGCAGGTACAAATTAGTTTACAGGTTTTTCCAAACAGGAAGTTTCCCCTAAACTCAATGCTGTTCCACCAATCATGTTTAGGTTGCCTCATGAAATCCTAGGTAAAAATCATAAATGTCCTTGAATAACTATTAATGTAACATCTCTACTACTATTTGCTACCATATTATCATCAGTTAATTAGTGCAACTAACTGAAAACCAACGGGATCTATGAATTCTGCTCTGAATTTATCCTAAGAATTATCACTGCAAGTACAGATTTGAGGAAGTAAAATAATAACTTGATATGTTTATAAAATATTGACAGTTGGGCACTGGTTTACAGAAACTGTAGCTTAATTTTAATTTGCATGCTAAAGCTTCTGTGCAAAGGACTAAATTATTCCTAGTAGACATCTTACAGTTTTTGCTTTTTGCCCCTCACAATTGCTTTAATGTCAGTTATCTCAAACAAGCTCTGACTGCATTTGTTCAATCTGTAGAATTAGAGGAGCTGAATTAGCACTGCAACAATCAAGCATTTCTAGAAAAGGAGAATCTATGTTGCACTTCGTACATTAGACTGGAATTACCCTGAGTATAGATTTACGCTCTATATGAAAGCAATGAATGTTATTTCCAAGAGCTGAGCCAACCAGACTGGCTTTGTGCAAATGGCGATTGTAATGAGTTTTCATTCTTTCACACTTTTCACTTTTCACACTGAATCACACAAAGATGTGATCCTACCTTCCTAGTTAAGTATTCTTTTCCTCTAGAAACATTTTAGTGAATTTGTAATCTCATCAATATCCCATGTAGAGTTCCTGTTAACGGCAAAGGAGGCTTGAAAAGACCTGAGAAGGAGACTTCAACATGGCAAATGAGGCTTTGGGGCAAATCTCAGAAGTAATCATACTATACAGCATTTCTCTAATCTCAACACCAGCTGTATGCTAAAGTGGCCTATGCAAGATGGTTTTGCCACCTCAGGTGTACAAGTACCAGATATACCTACATGCAGTCTCTCCTATGTCTCTGTCATACCATTTTCTTTTTTAGCCTTTGGGTGAATTCTCCAATTAAATTGAGGGTAGCTGGCTTTCCCTTAAATATCCCAAGAGCACAGTGACACCTTGTTGTGGTTTAAGCCCAGCTGTAAATAGAACCATGCAGTCGCTCTCCCACTCTCCCCCTTCCTCCTCCCTACTCCTGGAGGGATGAAGAAGAGAATCAAAAGAATGTAACTCCCATGGGTTGAGATAAGAACAGCCCAGTAACTAATGTATAACACAAAACCACTGCTGCTACCACCAATAATAATAATGATAAGGGAAACAACAAGGGAAGAGAAATATAACCGCTCACCACCCACTGACCGATACCCAGCCCAACTGAGCAGTGATCTAGCTTTCCTGGGTAACTGCCCCCTGATTATATAGTGGCTATGACATGCTGCGGTATGGAATACCTCTTTGGTCAGTTTGGGTCAGGTGTCCTGTGTCTGCTTCCTCCTGGCTTCCCCTCCTCCCTGGCAGAGCATGAGACTCAGAAAGCCCTTGGTTGGACTAAACGGCAACTGAAAACATCAGTGTTATCAGAGCTGTTCCCAGGCTGAATGTCAAAAGCACAGCACTGCACCACCTACTAAGTTAAAAATTACTGCTACTGCTGAACTCAGGACACACTGCCATCTCAAGCATAAGACTAGACACTAGGAAAGGCAGAACAGTAAGTCAGGAACCCAGTGAATTATAACTTTAGACCTGGCTGCTGAGTCACCTCTCTCTCAATGCTGAGAGACTGAGTAGAGGTCCTGGAACAATACATCTGTAAAGTCATTATGATCACAGACTCATTAAATTGTGAAAGTTGGAGCAATCAGTAGTCAATTTGCAGCTGACTCTACCTCTAGAAGACTTTACTTACCTAAATTGTCTAATCTGTTAAAGCAGCAATAGCAATGAATTTTTCTTGACTATAATTTCCAGGAACGATAACATCTGTTGGAAAGCACTTGAGAAAACTTTTGTTAAGATAAGTTTGAGTATTACATTATCCATTGAGAACATGATAATCTCAGAAGTCTCTTTCTCCACAAGTAAAGAATTTGGCTGCCCCAACCACATCAAGCTTTCTCAGTTACATAGTTCTGCTCCTTTTCCTTCTTCTAACACAAAAATGCTTTATCAATATTTTATTGTTAGAAGCCTTCCTTTTTTCTTTGTTGTATCTTTCTCTTTATTATCTAATGATTAATATTTACAAAAATAAAGCATCAGTTTTCCCACACTGAGAAATCAAAGCAATATTTCTACCTACTGGAAAAAACACTTGACAATACTATGTAGTTTATTTGCTGCATGTAAAGAATTTAGAGTTGTATTAGAGTATTCCTTAACTTCAACCTAATTCTTCTGCTATCTAGTCTAGTTGCCAGCTATGAGTACTGTTCTTACTAACCTCAAAAAACCCTAACTCATAGCATGCAGTCATGCACCATTAATGACTAATAAAATTAATAATAAAAAGCATGTGTATTATCTCATTTTGTTAAGAAGGTGAAAATGTAATTAATAAAATGACCAGTAACCAACCCGCTGTTATTTCTTATACAAACTCATAATGAGGTTTGAACTTAAAACCCTCTGAAAGTAGCTAATGAAAAAGAAAAAATTACAGTTTTTTTTTTCTGTTTTTCTCACTTAGACAACAGAAGTTGTTGAAATTTGGGGTTATTTCTAGATTCATATTATTGTAAACACTTGGTTTCCAGCAATTTTCATCAGAAGAAAGTGTTTGTCTATAAATTTTCATATAAATTTCAGAAATAAAATCGGTTATTTGTCTGTCTGTTTGTTTTTTGGTTTTGTTTGGTTCTTGGTTTGTTTTTTTTTTTTCCCTTGAAGTTATGAATATTTCATTCAACCTATTCCAACCTACATTGGATATTTAAATATAATAATAACTATAATGATAATGATGATGATGATGACGATAATCATCATCATCATCATCATCATCTGAACCAGACAGACCTGCGATTTTTGGGTGATTTTATTAAGAAATCAAAATAGCAAAACTTTTTAGCTACCTCAGAAGTAACCTAGCCGGTGTGGGGGGTTACGTGCCTTGGCAGACCAACTATCTACAAATTTCTTTTTCATATGAAATATTTTGCCTTTCTCCAATGCTACTAATTTAAAAAAAGTAGGACAGTGAGCAGGTTGTGAGATGACTGAGTCTTCATAATGGCCTTCATTTGGACCGTGGGTCATAGGTTGGCCATCCTTGCATGGGTTGGTCATCCTTGTCTGATTGTACTCTTTGTATAATTGTCATGTTTTGCCTGACTTGTGTTATTACGATTACTGACATCTCTCTATGGAATTAGAGAGAGAATAGATACAACGGAGCTACTATCTTGCTTACTTTTACATGTGTTTTGCTTTCTCTCTTCCTTTTTGGAGATTGTGATTAAAAGTTGACATAAACCCCATTGATTTATCTTTTCATATACTTGCTCTTCTTTTGGGACATTTTGAGTTTCAGAACTACTAAAGCTTCAAAGCCTGAAAAAGATAGAAGGAAGAAGAAAAAACCCTTGGTGTGCAGTTAACAGCTCCAAGCAGTTGCACACTGTGCTTGAGCATGAGGAGAGAAAATTTAATCAGATATACAGATGTTTAAGATCAGTAGGTGAGATGTGGAGAGTCAGTGACATTTCCTGGGATTTCAGCAATGACAAGCTATAGTGTATCCTCTCCAACAGAACCAGCATTTCTTTGGGCACTCATCTATGATGTCAAGTAATTTGGAAGGAATATGATATTTGTCAGACAAAATTAAATGAAAGACAAGAGAAGCAACTGCAGCAGTGGGACTCTGGAAATGGTGGCCATGGGCAGTGAGAGGCAAATGGGAAAGCAAATTTCAGTCTACAGAGGGGAAGAGAAACAGTGACCGTTGCAATGAAGCTATCACAGAGCATCACTTAGCATTAGCAAAAGTGAATATGCATTAACACAGATCAGGTATTAATGACTATTTCTGTGCTCATGCGTGGACATAGCCTTGGTCATTGCCTCGCTGACCCACTGCCTATTTATTCTATATGCTACAGCTGAAATTCAGTCCATGTTACATTTAATAAGGGGGCTAGTCCAGATTTTAATCAGCCCAATCAACCCCAGTGAGGGCTCAGTGTTAGCCTGGTCAAAGTTGCTATGGACTTCAACAATAAAGCTGACAGGAGAACTGTTTGTTTGGGTTTTTTAATGATCTTTGAAATGTGAAATACAGTGTAGTCTTGTCTGTAACAGCCTCCTCAAAATGTAAGGTACTTGTCCAGACATTTAATAGCTTATTGGTAAAGCATATTTTGATTTAATTGTTGATTTATTACACACCATTTTAAGAATGTGGATGATATTACAGCCTTACTGGCTCTTTGTCAAAAGTTAGGTAGACTACATACACTTTAAATATATAAGAAGAAAAGGTTTATATCTCCTGTATAAACCTTTTAAGGGACAGACTTTATTTGATTGAATGTGAATAGAAAGAAGTTGGGAATGTAATTTCAAGAGGGATGTTTGAGTGTGCCTTAGTCAATGTACAGTAGTGAACCTAAAATATCTGTAGAGTTATGATTTGTGTAACAGTCAACAGAGCTAAGTATTTACCAGGACCCTTTTCCATCACTGGTATAATATCCATATTATACTCTCACAATAATTTAATTTCACAAAAAATTATTTTCATGCCCTTGATGACAGGGGGATTGTCCTGGAATACTAGATTTTCTATATGCATCTCTGTATTTCTGTGTGTGTATATATATATACGTATATATATATACATACATGTACATGTCAGAACTTTCACATTCCTCAGAAATTTAATAAGGTCCTCCAATTTTTCTTGCCTACAACTTCTAGTAATGCTGTATCTTCTTCAAGTCTTTTTTCCATCCCACATAATGCTATTTTCATCGGACGCTGTGATGACTAGACAAAGAAGAAAGAATTGTAGACAAGCCATCTTTATCTTTTCAGACTTCATATATACTCATTAAACCAATTCATGGCAGTCCATTCTTTCGAGGAAGTCTGATCAGGGTATAATTAATTCCACTATTAGCAATCATATTAGTTACTAGTCTTATAGCATCTTAAGGAATGTTTTAGATAGAAAATTAGTTGCCATTTTTTATGTGTGGCTTAGGATAAGCAATTGATCCTTCCACTGAAAATTTCTTATTTTTCTTCTTGACTTACACTCTTTTTCCCTGTGTGACCTTCTTTCTTAGTTCTTTACAACAGTGCAATTAAATGCAAGTTTTCGTTCCATTCTGTTTCATTCTATAGATCTAAGGTCTAAATAATGCACTGTAGTTTTCCCTGTTAAAAAAAGTAAAATGGCAAAATCAGGGTAACAATTGAAAGAAAAATTACAACAATTCCTTGCTATATACTGCTGAATAATATCCGTATCACACATCTCTATAGATTGAACATCAGCATGATGGAAGATGCAGTTATTCTTTCCTATCTCAGCATGTTTACAATGGAGTTCTTTTTATAGTAAAATCACCATGTTCTGTAAAAATTATTTTTTCAAGGCCGAGCTGTACATGGTAAATGATGACCTTTGCCTCTAAGTATTGGATAAATGCCTCTGACTCTGTTTTTCTCTATTTTTCACAACCTCTTTCATCTTTTCAACACTTCAGTTTTATTTTTTAAAATCTAAAATTATGCCTCTCATGTACAACTTTCATAAGAGCACTTGAGCTTACGACTTTGGAATACTCAGATTATAAGGTATTGAAGCAGAATCATGAATTTCATGACAATAAGATCTGTCCTTTAACTCTTTTAAACTGACAGCAGTGAAAGAACTGAACTAATGGTACTGTCACTTGATGTCCAGTTCAGAGCATAGATCGCAATAAGCCTTCGGAGTACTTAACTACAGTCGCTGAAAAGCTGAGATGTGGCAATAGCAAATCAACAACAGTGTTTGCCCTCATTAAATTAATACTCACGACTCTTAAGAGTGACTACCCTCAACTGACTCATCCAGGATAAAGTTAATACAACTGAAATAGGAGAATCCAGGAATGGTGCCAGTATCATTAGGAACTGACAGCCTGTCACCACCCCTGTTAACAGTTTTGCACTGTTAAGATAAGTCACTACCATGCTCCTATAAAATTCAGAACTGGTACAAATAGAGTGCAAAGGAATACTGTGAATTTTAAAGAGTAACTTGCTGAAAGGATTTTTGAAGATCCATTCATGTAAGGATTATATATTGCAAACCTCAAAGAGCACAGATAAAAGGAAATCCGGTGTACTTGATTTAAATATTTCAGAGTCAACACAATTCCATATTCTTGCCCTAAATGTGTTTCTTGGTATATTCCATTAACAATGGAAAAAGCTTGTGCTAATTTTATCTATGTAGTGCATTTTTTAACACATACATTATCTGTCAAAGCTTCATCTTAATTTGATTTCTGATATCTACAGGTTTACAGAGGTTGCCCAGAGAAGCTGTGGCTGTCCCATACCTGGCAGTGTTCAAGGCCAAGTTGGATGGGGCTTGGAGCAACCTGCTCCAGTGGAAAGTGTCCCTGACCATGACAGGATGGTTGGAAGCAGATGAGCTTTCCAACACAAACCAGTCTGGGATGCTATGATTCTATATTCTTTGGGAGATAAAATAGAGGATAAAATAGGGATGCTTGGTTTTGCTTGGTCCATAAAGCCATTTACCTGAGATTTTTCTAATGCAACTCTGTTGTGATTTTAGAAGTAAGCAGATTAGATTTTGTAAGTAACCATATTAGATTTTGGACACTTTTCTGGGATCTGCAAAACCTTTCTCTTGCCTTTAACACTGTCTGTGTATATGTTCCATTTAGGATTAATTTAAACATGATTCTGGAGGAGGTATGTGTTTCCAAAAGTAAAACTTAAATATGGTTGCATTTTAATTGTTCTCCAACTTTGAATAATTTTGCATTTTATTCCTCTCCTTAGCTTGTTACTATAATTGAAGAGGGGATAACAAATATACAAGTTCAAATCATGTAGTGGTGACATAACCTTCCTAAAGGGAAAGTACAAAAAGACTGTTAAATAGTTAAATTGTGCCTCTACTTAAGTAATACATAAGTACTATGTAATTTACTATGGAGTTTCTGTATTGAAATAAAATTATCCTTAGGTTAGCAAGCTGCTTGCCTAAATTTTTCTTTTTAGGGTTTAAACTCTACAAGTGAATCCTTTACTGTGTTATGCAACTACATTCAGTTTTAAAGTGCAAATCAATATTCAAAACCAGACATAAGCAACAAGAGAAGCCAAAAAAACCACTGATAAAATCATATACTGTAATAATTTGGGGGCAATATTTGAATCTACTGGGTAGTTTGGACTTCCAATCTATTTTTCTATTGTGTTGACTCTATGAATCTGTACATCAGAATGCAGTTTAGAGTTCAGTCCCATTAGTTTTATCAGTGGATGTTTATGCACTTGATTTAAACCCTAATCTACTATAACATAATGATTCAGCCTTCTCGCTGAGCTTTAAAGATTGGTAAGTAAAGAGCGATTAGAAACAAATTTTATATTATGCATTCTATCCCTTAAAATTCCTATTGTATAAACATTATGCACACATCAAATTTTCATTTTAGCTGACTTGCCTTGTATAACCTTGAAAGAAATGGAATACTATTTATCTACTTTAGTATATTAAAATATGGTCTTCCCTAGATCAGGCTTTATAAGAAAATGACACTTAGCTAGGTTTTATCTGCTCACATACCTAAAATTTTGCCCTGGACAATCTTGTATCCTGAATGAATAAATTGTTTTAAAGTATTTTATTGACTTTGTAGACTATGCATCTTCCCATTTTAACAGAGAGTAGTGTAGATACCTGCCACTGTAATTTATGTATTTTAAGTCTGCAATTTATGATGTGCTTGATTGGTTTTGTTGGGTTTTAAACTCAATCACCATGTTTTCTATTTTAGGCTTTTAATTGGGATGATTTTAAATATAGCACTCAGCGCGTCTGTTGTTGCCTGTTCAAAAGGCAGAATTTCTTAGTGTTTTGCTGCCACGGTGAAGACAGAGGATTCAAAGATCCCAGGACAGGTTGTTGCCTGTGGAAGATGCATACCCTATCTCAGATCTGTTTCTCTTTAACAGCATGCGATGCAACACCTAGGACAGACCTGAGCTAGTGAGGGACTGGAAAAAGCCTTTTTAAAGCTGTTCCAACAGGCACAGCTTCTTTCATGGTTTTCAATACAGACTGTGGTATGATGAGAACAGGCTTTTCATGCCAAGTCACTTTCTCTTCTAGTTTGCTCTCTTTGTCTTTCACTTCTTTCGCACAACATACCCATTGTGCTTTTGGTGTCAGGTGAATGTGCTATGGCCATCAGTTTTAATCTCAGGAAAACAACTTTTTCTTTAATTCCAAGATATATCATAGATAATCATGTATTCCACTTCAGTGTAACACTTCCCTTATAAGTCTATAAGTCTTTATATACACTTACAGCTTCAATTCCCATTAGTTTGATTTGGGAAGTATTAGGTGGTGATTGGAAGAGCTCAAAAGTATGTGAGCATCTGCTGAGAAGTGACTGTAGGCAAACTAAAATTGTTTATCAGCTCTCTACTGAGAGGAGTTTTATTAGCAAGAAATAAGAGCCCAAGCTAAAGCAGATGGACACTTAATTTCATTTTACTGCCAAGGAATTGTGGCTCATAGGTACATAATTTCACACAGATCTGAACAGAACCAAAACATAACAGTCTGAATCAAGCTTAAAGAAAGAGTTTAACCTTGGATAACTTTGGATCTTCTAACTTTTTCTGTTACAACTTTAGATTTCATGGAAAGAGTTGGCAGCTAGCTTATTCTTTTACAACTTTGATAAGGTCTTTTTGTCACTCTTTCTGTGTATGCCATATGAGTATCTGTCCTTGATGGTTTCAGTTTACTAGAGGAGTGAACCCAAGTAGTCTTCCAGACAGAGATGAGTAAGCCTGTAACTATCCAGCCAGTGCATACAGTCATGTCACATATCCAGGAAAAGTGAGATAGATGAGAGCAGGCATCCCCAAATGACCTTGAAAAGCTTCACATTTAGTAGATGAATAGCCTTGTTAAGCTAATCAGTTTACTAATCATTTGAGCAATCGCAAATTGTTTTGCTATAAAGCTGGCATTTTAAAATTCTAGTTGGCAATTTATCCTCATAAATTGCCATTTATTATATGTACTGGCCATAGTGCCTTTATACCCTGAATTACACAAGGCTCCAAGCTACATGCAGAGATCTGCATTCAGCCAATGACACTGCTGTTGTCTAGGGAGCAAATCTGGCTCATCCACCATAAATCTGTGTTACAGCTTTCCCACCTGAATATCTCTTTTATTCTACCCAATTATTGTGTATATATAATCCAATTATTGTCTGACTTTTTCATCACTACTGATTTTTTTTTTATATACTCTTCTAGTCTTGATACAATGATAATGATGTAGGAAGTCTTCCAGTCCTNAATCTGGCTCCCATAAATCTGTGTTACAGCTTTCCCACCTGAATATCTCTTTTATTCTACCCAATTATTGTGTATATATAATCCAATTATTGTCTGACTTTTTCATCACTACTGATTTTTTTTTATATACTCTTCTAGTCTTGATACAATGATAATGATGTAGGAAGTCTTCCAGTCCTAGTCCAGTTATATCACTTGTAAATTATGCTCCTTTATAAGCTTTCTAGTCTTCCTAATTCTGTAGCAAATGGTCTTTATATACTCATCACACCTGAATTTCATGAGTCAGTGCTCCGATAGATCAAGTGTGTGTGGTGAACCAGAACAAAAGTAGCAGTTTCAAGTTATAACTTTCAAGGTCACTAATATATAACATGAAAAACATTCTTGAATTTTCAGTTATTGGATCAGTAAGAAATCTATATTTGTCATTGCTCTTACCCTTACATTTCCTTCTGAAGTCATAAATGTTTATTTTAGATCAAAATCCCTTGAAAATCACGGAGATAAAACCCAGTTACTGTTAGAATAGGGTCAGTTTCTGCACCTAGTCCTGCACCTCAAAGCTAGTGGAAAGGTCAGGATGTTTAATGAGAGCAACAGTTTATAAGTAAATCTGTAATCAGCAGAAAATAATTATGTAGTGTTGGGTCGTGAAAGAAAATGAAGCAACTTGCATTGGAAGTATTTAATACTTTGTGTTTCTGATGATCATATAATGCAAACTAAACTGTGACCCTTCCCGGTTGGAATGTCTGCGCATTAAAGTCATAACTGTTTTAGAAATGATGAATAAATGTCTATAAATAGCACTTTGCTTTCGCTACAATGAAGAAATGGGAAAGAATCCCATTATATGAAAAAGCTTGTGGTCTTGGCTAATATTAATAAAAATGTATTTTATTTTAGCTTCAGAGAAAAAAGAACAATGTCAGAATTTTTTAAATATATGCCAAAATGAGATGCATCTTAACATGTTTTACACAAATTCTTACTCTTTAATAATAACACAAAAGTGTGGTTTTCCTAAACAAGAAGTATTTGAAAAATTTAGGTAAGCTTTTCCATTTCAGTTATGTGTAAAATTTAGCAGGCTTTAAAAATAATCCATGCATTTTATAAATACTTATGGCTAGCTTTAGCCTTGAACATGAACAATGACTCATATTTCGTAAAAATCACATCCATGTAAAGCTTTTCAATCCACGTGACAGATATAACTGTTGAACTCTTTTTCTGTAAAATGAAAATATATTACCTGCTGCTGTTAGGCATTTTTATTTCAAGAGCAATACTTTGGGAAACAAATTTAGAAGGAAAATTAAAAACATGACCCTTTTTATTGTTCTATTATACTACTATATTAGATTGTCTTAATACGATATTGAATTCATAACCCTAAACACATACAGTTAGTCTGTATCGTAGATTATAGAAAAAGGAACAAAGAAAAAAATCAACCCAGAGATTAAAGAATAGAATATATCCACATTTAGTCTTTTTTAAAGCATGTGAGCATTATTTCAGGTAAGGAGAATCTTATGTGATAAAGCAGCAGGGCCTGGAGACCTGGCCACACAGGTGTCCACAGGAGTAGGAGCACAACAGAACTGTGACTAACCCAGAGGTATTATTCTGCTCCAGCACACAGTAAGGCCAACGTCTTCCATAATGCCTTCTTAATTCTCACTAGAGTAAATACTTATTTGTTACCACATGGTGACAGATGGTATAAGGGTGGTAAACAATGAGAACCCAATTTTAGCACCAAGAAATCATAGACTAATAGAATCACAAAATGGTTTGGGTTGGAAGGGACCTTAAACACACCCAGTTCCAACCCCTGTCACGGGCAGGGACCCCTTCCACCAGAGCAGGTTGCTCCAAGCCCCTGTGTCCAACCTGGCCTTGAGCACTGCCAAGGATGGGGCAGCCACAGCTTCTCTGGGCACCCTGTGCCAGCGCCTCAGCACCCTCACAGGAAAGAATTTTTGTCTTGAGAGAGACAGTGTAAGCAATTCTGCACAATACTGCTTATAATATCTACTAAGTAGCAGAGAAACTAAGACTACATCAGTACGTGATGTATCAGGAGGTTGTGATATCCATGGGAGTTATTAAAACACATTACAATAGGTTTTGAAGTCACTGTCTTTCCTCTGCTATGCTAGGGTAAACATTCGCAGTGAAAAGTGATTAAATTCTGAAAGTTAGAGTTTCAGGATGCAAAGCATGTGAAGGTCCCACAGCAAGGTGTGACAATTGTCACACTCTGTACTGCAATCTTCCGAATGTTTCCATTTGACTGATAGTCATTTTTCATCCTAAAATATGAGTGCAGTCATATTTTGCAGGGGAAGTGCCTAAAACTTATGCAGATATGAGATTCTTACATACTTGGTAAACTACTGACTAGGGATTTGGACTTTTCAGCTCTATAAACCTTCTAACAGACTCTTGAGGCAAATCCAGTCTCCAAAAATAATCCATTTCTAACACATCCTGCTTATCCTAAGTGGAAGCAGATCCACTTAAGGTAGAAGAAAATCCATTTAATATAATATTGTGCTTTTAAGCACAGTGCACTTTGTTATTTACCAATTTAATAGATTCTAAGTCATTGCCTGATAAACAGAAGTCATTTAATGTATGCATGTTAATGCACATGGATGTCAGGAGAACAATAATCTTGAATACATTTAAGTACTGGATTAAAAACGTCTTGCACAAGGAAGAGGATAGAACACCAGACCTGTGAGGTCTTCCTCATTGGTGTTTTCCAGTTATTTCTTATATAACTTCTGAATAATGCAATATATCACAATAAATTAGGGGTGAGATTCATCCTTTAATTGCTGGCTGCTGATAACTGGTGTCAAACTCACATACCACGTTTAATTCCCAGGTAAGTGCTTATCTGTGAAAATTGTCACTACCTAACAGAAACAAGTTGGCACTGCAGAAAAGCTGAGTGAAGAAACGCTGTATAAATTAGGGTTGATGCAGTACCTGTTAGCATGATGTCAGCATGTAGTGCAACGTTTCTGGTAGATTTCTGCCTTCCAAACTTTTCAAATGAAGGGAAAACATGAACTTAAGTAGAACTGCTTCCATCCTCAGGCAGATAAATATTTGTTACAAGCCTTTGTCGCTAGGAAGGTAAAAAAGTACCAAATCATCTTCATACATACAAGCCCAATGCTGGCTGCATAAGATATAGAAATTTCTTTTATTGAGGTTAAAAGTCAAGCACCAAAATCTGTCCTATACTCATGCTGCTTCATGACAACTGTACATACACTGATAGAGGAACTTCCATGTAAATTTGTTGCGTGGAGACCTCATAGCAGCCTTCAGTATCTGATGGGGGCCTACAAGGATGCTGGAGAGGGATTCTCCATTAGGGACTGTAGTGATAGGAAAAGGGGTAATGGGTTCAAACCTAAACAGGAAAAGTTTAGGTTGGATTTAAGGAAGAAGTTCTTTACTGTGAGGGTGGAGAGGCACTGGAATGGGTTGCCCAAGGAAGCTGTGAATGCTCCATCCCTGGCGGTGTTCAAGGCCAGGTTGGAGGGACACTTGGATGGCATGGTCTAGTGTGAGGTGTCCCTGCCCATTGGGTTAGAACTGGATGATCTTAAGGTCCTTTCCAAGTATTCTATGATTCTATGAAATCGTAGCTCCAAAATATGTTTGCAGTGTTGCTTAAGCCTCCAAATTAAGGAAACATTTGCCTAAATACAATAGACTTCTGTGACATGATTTGGCCACTAGAAAGAACTATAAAGAACTGTGATGAGTCTGGGATCTCTTTTGTGTAACTAGTATATTTGTAGAAAAATGCAGAGGCTTGGGAAATTCTTGACAATTTCCTCCCCATCCACATGAAACGTAGTGTAACTAAAACACACTGCTGAGGCTCCCCAGTATCACTCAACAATAGAAAATAGTCATAATTATCTTTCAACATAATGCATTCTGATTACCTGTGTGCAGCAATTATAGAAAATAACAGAGCTGTTAACGTGCTATCACTGAGCCACAGAACTCATGTGAATAATTTATGTAGAATGAAGTAGAAAAAGTCCCTCTTTTAATTAAAGGCAAATTCTAGAACATCCTTAGAGTGTAACCCCAAGGATTAAAGAAAATACCTAGTGATTCCTTGTTTTAAATACATACAGAACTATGGCTTTTCCCCCTTTTTTAGGGGCTAATGAACATGTGGTTCTTGCCTTTCTCTCTTTGAAGAAAATCATGCATATGGCTTTTTATACACCATGAAGTATTTGTTATCTTTTGCTGGATTAGGTGTTTTTATTGTTTAAAAATGACACATAGGCTAGCTTGAAATAGATTCCAAATTTTGCAGGAATTATTTGAATGTCTTACCAGCCTCCTTCTTTTGAAAAAGCCATTGGACAAATTTATTTTCCTGTTGTGAGGGACAAATCTATTGTGCTAGAAATGCACTTGTTTTTTTGTCAATCACCTCTGTCTTAGAAGTTTAAGCTGTTTTCTCATTGTTACAGATCCAGATCAATAAAAGCTTTAAAGATAAGGACCAAGCCATTGAGGTGCTTGTCTGTAGGGTGTGGTGTTGAATAATTGTGATGTGTTCTCAAAGCTTTTATTATCTGAATCCAGGTATATTCAGGTACAGATTTTTACAAGGCATTCTTAAAGAATACTGGTTTTAAGCCCCTGTCAACTCCATTTCTCAAGTACCATTACTGAAAAAGCAAGAAAAAGGTACTTTTTGTACTTCTGCCTTGTCTTAGCACTTCAGTACAGCCAGTCCACTAGCACTGTTTGTTCTTTACTTACAATTCAGGGGCCTAGTCTTTCAAACTAAGTGTGAAGCCTGGATGAAAGCCCAAAGAAATGAAAGTCCTTCCACTGATTTGAATAGCTTTTAGGTCATTTCAGAAGAACTTGGTATTCTTTTGATTTGAAAGAGGACTAGTGCTTCCAGCAGTACATCATTATAGAAATTAAGTCTCAGGTTTACTAATGATCATAGGCTAAGTTAAAATGATCAGATTTGCCAGAATTTAGAAAACTAGTGTGCTAAGAACAAGTAGCTCTTTCTTGGAAGTAACAGTGCAAATGTAAATGTTTTTCTAAATATTGTATCAATGCTGAACAGCAAAAGCTTCGCCATTCAAATACAGTCTTCGATCTGTCTGACCATTCTGTTTTCCTTTTAAATGCAATTTCATTGAGACTACAGCATTTTATAAGAACATACCATTTTAATTACCTTTTCCTTCAGGACATGATCACATTAAGTTTTTACTTTAGTTTCTTGTTGTGATTTACTTAGCTGTACTAACAATTTTAACCTGTTAATATATTTTCTATTTAACAGTTTGTGTTCTAATATTTCAATACTGTAAAATATGCTTCTGGATAATTTATTTCAGACTTTATTCAGTGAAAAACGTTTCATTTCCTTCTTTCTTTCCTTTCTGAAATGCAGTGTAATGTAAAGGGAATTTCTACCTTTAAGCATTCAGAATCATATGTTGCATCCAAAGGAAAAACAAGATAATTTTTAAACCCTCCAGATTTGGGGGGAAGGGCAGGGGAGGGAAGTAACATCATTCTCTCAGCATTTTAAATTCACATTTTGAAATTTAGCTCCCTATACTGTAATAATTTGCATATTAGTGATATTATTTTATGTTATTAGTGTTATTGATAGTGATTACTGATATTTATGTAGTGGCACTGTAGGCACATGAGTTAAGCTTTGCTACTTTGAGGAAACAGTCCTTTTTTTTTAACTTGCTTCTACTTTGTAGGTGAACATGCAGCCTGCATGCTGGGCTGCATCAAAGGAGCATGACCAGCAGGTCGAAGGAGGTGATCCTGCCCCTTTATTCTGCTCTCATGAGACCTCACCTGGAGCATTGTGTGCAGTTCTGGTGTCCTCAACATAAGAAGGACACGGAGCTGTTGGAACAACAGGCCACAAGGATGATCAGGGGACTGGAGCATCTCCCGTATGAAGACAGGCTGGGAAAGTTGGGGCTGTTCAGCCTGGAGAAGAGAAGGCTGCGTGGAGACCTCATAGCAGCCTTCCAGTATCTGAAGGGGGCACATAGGGATGCTGGGGAGGGACTCTTCGTTAGGGACTGTAGTGACAGGACAAGGGGTAATGGGTTCAAACTTAAACAGGAGAGGTTTAGATTGGATATAAGGAAGAAATTGTTTCCTGTGAGTGTGGTGAGGCACTGGAATGGGTTGTTGAAGGAAGTTGTGAGTGCTCCATCCCTGGCAGTGTTCAAGGCCAGGTTGGACAAAGCCTTGGGTGCCATGGTTTAGTGTGAGGTGTCCGTGCTTATGGCAGGGGGGTTGAAACTGGATGATCTTAAGGTCCTTTCCAACCCTAACTATTTTATGATTCGATGAACCACATAGTTGACCATACTTTTATTATCCCTCACAATATAGTTTGTACAACTGACCTCTAAAATTATGTCCTTTTAGCTAGATTAGTGAAATGACTACATAAGTGGTTTAAAAATATTTGAATCTTTGTCTATTTTATTATTTAACTCATTGATTCAGGTCTTGTTACTAATAATGCAGATCCTTTAAGTCCTTTTCAACCCTAACTATTCTATGATTCTATGTTTCCAGTAACAACAGCAAAATTCATAAGACATGACATAACTGGGTTCACCCTGCAGTAACTGCTAGTCTGAAGCAGACTCATTAGAGCTACAAAAGTTCATAGGCATTTCATCAAAATCACAACCAAATAGTTGTCCATTATTGTCTCAGCATTGCATTTCTAAACATTGTGGGTGCTCCAGTGGTTAAAACCCACATTATAACTGACAATCTCTCTTTCAGGTTTTGTTGAGAGTCTTTAAATAGCAATGAGAAGAGGCTGATTATAAAGTTCAGTTATATGCAGGTACTTTCCAAAATGGCTTTTATAAAACAAGCCTTAGTGAAAGCTCATTAGCAGTGTAATGCTTCCTGTACCTTGCAGAACTGTCTGTGAACAAAGAGAAGAAGAAAAGTAATGTGCTCCTTGCAGAAAATGTATTAGAAACCCTTCACAGACAACAAAGCTTCCATCCTTATTTATTTTATACTTGACCTCATTCTTGTTTGAATTAAGACTGTTAAACCTACCATAGCCACCCATGAAGGGTTGCTACATTAGGTGAAATCTGTGCATTTGCTCCCAGTTAAAAACCTCCTTACACAGATATGTGGAATATGCAGCCTTCACATAAATGGGAATCAAGTTAATGAAAATGTTGCTATTGCTATCTTTCTTTTTAAATCCTTTCTTTTAACATACAGTTAATAAGTTGAGACCATTGGGTTTTACCTGCTAGGAACTGACTTCAAGCCAATAACATCCAGAAGATAGATTAGTTTTTTGAAAACTCATGAGTGAAACCTACTTCAAATGATCCTTCCTTCCACATATTTAGATGCAGTCAAAATACATTGCTTTCACAGAGTTGATAATAGCATTTGAAATTATAAGATGATTGCAGTCCCACAGGAGGCAGCAAATACTTGGTTACTTGTATACTGTTTTTAAAGAGCAATCTTGGGAACGTCCAGCAACATAATTTTCTATCATTAGCCCTGTGGCTGCCTTGTGGAAAACCTCTGTTCCCACCTACACGTATCTAAGATTGCTACTAACATCCCAGTGGCATGCTCGACTGCCAAATTCACACTGGTAGGTTTTCAGATCTCGAAACAACTGGTAGATGTTTCCTTTTCATTTTGTGCTTTCAGGGGAGTTCAGAAAGATGGCAAAGCTTGTGGTCTGTAGGAGCAAGAACATGACACCAAGGACAAAAGTATTTGTTCATAGTACTCAGCAAGATGCCTGCCTGCATATACTACCTCCAAGGAAGTCTTCCTTTTCCCCACAGTTAGCATATCTTGGGAATCCCATTTGATTGTGCAAAACGCTCCTTCACCCTCCCCATCTCTCTATTTTTTATTGGGTCAGCAGGTCTCCGTGGTCCTAAAAAGTCACAGCCCATGACTACAAGTGAATTTTAAGGCTCTTCTCTGCACACAGATTTTCTTTTAAATAAGGAAAACAACATTCAAAAAGTTGTGCTGCCTATTTCTTCAAGTCTTCTTTTACCTGGTGATTTTTAATAATGGAGCTGTTTTCTGTTTCCAGTAACAAAATATTAGGTATTATCATGAAAAATGTTTTATTGTGTAGTTGAATTGTTTCTTCAGGCTTTATATGTAGTTTCTTAGAGTCCCTTTTTTACAATTTTAAGTAAACTGTAAATCACCCGTGTTCTCTTTACTAATAATGTCCTTGTTCTTATTCTAAATTGCAGCATAGTGTTGGTGATTATGTCCCTAGTCAGAGTTCTGTCAAACTCAAGTGTAAATAGACCTTGAGTAAAAGAAAATGCATTGACCAGAACTTAAAATGTCAGCTTCACTTTGTGAGCAGATGGTGATGGATTTCTTTTGTAATACCACATTGCCAGGTCTCTGCTGTGTAGTGGACAGACTACTGTTTTGCATGCAAACGCTATTCTGTTGTACCTACGGGTGTAGACAGGCCAGCTATTAAAACAATCTAAAACTTCAAGAACTTTTCATCATAGTACCTTCAATTTATTTTATTGCTTTCTCCTTCCTCCTTAAAAAAGCCTCTAACTACATTTGTATTTTCAACAAGCTGGGTCTGAAACACATGCATGGCATTGGGGTTTTCACTACTAGAAGCTTTATTTCTCTCTTTTTCAGATAATGATTGCAGTAGCATGAGGTGTTACAGCATGCAGCTGTAGAAGTTATTGGGAATTTCTAGGGGATGCAGTTTTGGACCTTTCATTTTAATTTGCTGAGCAGAAGCAAGATTTTTCAACCTTCATAAGATGCTTGAAAACAGCTTGCTATCTAGAGATAACAAGAACTGAAGGATATTAGAGAACAGTGGAGTGTCGTAGTAATCTTGTTCTGGGACTTGCTGCCTCCAAAAGCTTTACGTTTGGATTGAAAGGTTCTGTTTCTCTTCTCTTTCATATTTTCAATTTGGTTAGCTTAGAATATAAATAAAGTTAACATCTAGAAAACAAGATCATAAGGTAAACTTAGTTATGGAAAGCAAGAGCTCATATATACCCCAAGTTTGTTCCCAGGTTTGCAACCATTATTGTTCTTGTCACTATGAGATGGAAAGTGTGTAAATAATCCAGACTGACCCTTAAATAATATCTGATCTTGCCATACTGGCAATCAGAACCAGATGAGCCAAGCTAATGGGCAGAAAAAAGATGCCAGTCTGTAATCTCTCATTTCATGTTAAGAAATTTGTTAACAAAATCATTGGAGCTTATACTCTTGGTAATTCTTATCACCATCAAACTGATAAGGGAGCTTTTCATTCTGAAGTGAAATATTTTTCTATGTGAATAAAGCTACTGTATTTGGTCATTACTATCCCACAGAGCTAGGAGGAATCTTTGAGTAAACCAGATATTCTGTGCTTTAAGTTTTGCAATAACAACATTCTTCTTCCCCCTAAATAGCACTTGAAAAGTTTTTGATATGACTCTCTGCCTGAGAAAATATAAATCATCAAGAAAGACAGAAAAATTGCCCCTGACATTCCCAATGACTTTTCATTTCAAATTCAGTAGGTAAATTTACTAATACCCCATTAAAGACTTTTGTATGCTGTTTAGTGCTGATGTCCATAAAGGTGTTTCAGTTCAAGCTGAGACTGACAACCTTGCTTACATTATATAATATTGAGCACATATATTTGTGCTTATGCACCTTCTAACAACGGTTCTGTTGTAAAACTTGTTCTTTGTGTAGGAGAGGTAGTCTTTTCCTATTTTGGCAATATTATATACACTGATCATGGACCTTCTGACTATGTGTGTTTCTATCAGTGATTATTTTTATATCTCCCTGCTTCTTACAGTTGATAAAGGAATTTTCAGCATTGCTAGTTTCATTTCCTTCTGTTCCTCCATCTACACATGGTGTTGGCATATTTTAGTTCTTTAAGCCCTTGCTTCTTCCTTGAATCTCTTGAAAGCATCTCAGGCAGTGCTGCAGGGCTGGAGCAGGGCAGAAAACGGCATAACTCATCTGTGAATTTAAGAGGGCTGAAAGCACAGGAAACATCCCTCCATTATCAGGGATCATTCATTCAAATTACGTTGATCATAAGTGGGCATACTTACTGGACACAGCAATATCTGGCGATCTTCTAATGAACCTCGGAAATTAAGACTATATTTTACACAGAAGAAGGAAGTTCTGCGTTCAGTTTTCTGCATATCTGGAGGAAAAGATCTGCCTTCAATATTCACCTCAGCATATGTGTTATTAGTGCTCATCTAAAATGGCCATTTTACAGGGAGAGTGAATTGGTTCACTAAATATTTCATGTTATTCAAATGAATTGTCACTATGATGGCTTTTGCAAAGCGTCTCACACAAAGGGATGAATGCAAACTCTTAACTGTTACGACTTTGCCTCTCACCTTAGATGTGTCAAATTGTGAAGTGAATTTAATGAAAGTGATAAGGCTAAAGAAACAGAATGGTTCTTCAGACCAGTTGTGTGTGCTGAATTTCTCCACTTAATGAGTTATAGGTGGCTGAACTAGTTTAGGAATAATTTAGCCCCTCTTTAAAATTCTTTCAAAACTTGGAAATATAAGGGATTGCAGAAGAGATCAGAGAGAGATTCAAGAAACTGCAATAAGCAATAGGTAGTCACACTTTAGGATACCTATGAATTAATTCATTCATCCTTGAGGGAAATGCAAATTTTAGCAAATTCATCAGCTCCCGTATTTGTTTTATTTTGTTCTATTTCTAATTCTCTCTTTGGAACATAATTGGCAAGTGGATTAGAAATGTCTAAAGATAGAAACAAATTTAATTTGATAGTAGAGACTGTGTGCCCAAATGTTTGCCCATTTTTTTCAGTTATGTGAAAGCTCTAATAAACTATTTTGTCATCCCTTCTTGACCTTCGAGTCTAATGAATAGCATTATTCCCTGTTCTAAGCCTTCTTAGTTCTATTATTTTAATAAACAGAAATCTAAAATAAGTACATTAAAGGGATTTTAGGTGAAAATATTTGTAACACAAGCTCTTGTCTGGGGACAGGGAAAAAGAAACAAAATGAAATGTGTGGAAAAACAGAGCAAGCAAAATGTTATATTTCAAATCTTTGTTTTAGCTTTTTTAGCATTATGTGTTAACTTATAATATTTTTAAAATTGGCACTCCAGTTGAAGTAAAGCAGTTGACTGATATGTTGAATTTCCTTTGCCTGTTATTTTCAAGGAAATTCCTGATTTGATTCACTATAAAAGCAGATTAAGCAGTTTTGAAATAGTAGAATTTAATGTTAAACCACTGTGTGTAGTGATATAAATAAACACAGATATTAGCAATAATTCCACTTGGGATATTTTGGTGGGTTTTGCCTTTTTCATGTTCTTTTGGGACTTTTCTGGTTACATCTTCTTTTTCTCAAGTAATATAAATTGTATATCTTACTAATGAGGACCAAATACTCACTCCTGATGTATCATAAAAAACCCAGAAAACTTATAAAAATAAATGATAATATAGAAATTTCAGATATAAACACATTTTAAGTATCTATGTTCTGAAGGAAATGGCTGCCTTTTTTTCTTTAGTTTATTTTAAAATAAATTTAAAGCTGAAACCTGGCAATGGCACCTTTCGCAACTTCAGATTTATTAGGACAAATAAAAGGGTTTCCATGTTTTTGATATAGAACTGCAAATATATGCTATATATAGACTTTTCAAAGCCAGTACCTTTTACACAGAAGTACTTCTGGAAATAGGAAGCATTCAGAAGCCACAACAAGGAACAGAATGTGTCCAGAATACCTGATTAACCACTTATGCATATGACGCTAGCTAGTTCAGCTTGGCAATATATATCTAAAGTGCAGGTGTTCAGATTATTTCACAGGCAGGTCAACTCTGATAGCAGGCAGTGACTTGTCAGAAGGTACGCAAGGGTGTTGGAATATGCAGATGTGTGACCTATTTCCAGGTGAGCGCTGAACACTTGCAAATGAGCAAGCACTGGTGTGTGAAAGTTAGTGAGGTGGGAGGAACTGGAGAAGTGAAGATATTCATGCAATCAGCATAATAACTGAAACACTTCAGAAACTTTGGTACAACAACTGAATGTGCTTCACTTGGAAAATACTGGCTCCAACAAAGTACTTCAGAAGCTTTGAGAACAGACATCCTGTTAATGTTATGTGCTTTGGGGTCTGATTCATCAAGCTTTTTTGGACATCAATTTATACTGGATTTTGTTGTAAATACAATGAAATAAAAAAATTAAGGAAACGTTTTCGCAGTGGCTCCATGACACTTCTACTTGTTGGAAAGTTCAAGAAGAGAAACTGTTAAGCTCCTATGTTTCACTATTGTAATAATATTAAAAAGAAAAAGAAATGAGGACAGGCAGTACAAGAATGAGATATCATCCTGCATTTGTTCAGACAGCTAGAGCACATCTCATAACAATACCTAATCATCTGTAAAAGAAACACTTCAAAACATTTTCTGCTGTACTTTTTAATCATCATTTTAGTGGTTTAAAAAGTTAATAAGGCCACACTTTTAATAAGCCAATAAAGCTGAAAAGTATCTACAACAACATGGATGTATATGGCCAAAGTATTATTGGCAGTTGGGATTTGACTAATGCTATGTTCAACATTGAGTGTAATCATTTGCATGGTAGCAAGGGAAATTAAATGACACAGTCCTTCCCAAGGGAGCTGAGGAAGAGCTAGCCTAATTTAACACCACCTGGAGATTATCAGCTTTTCAAAATACAGATGTATGTTCACAGGTTGTGGAAATTCCCTCATAGGCAATTTTCACTCCTGTTTAGTCAGGTTGCAATTAGGACAAATTGCCAAGTAACCATGCCCAAAAATAAAAGCACTTCCCAATGGGGAGCATTCATCCACTGTTCATCCCAACACCTAAGAGCCAGAGTGAGGTTTATCTGTGCCAATATCTCAGGTTTTGGGTAGTTAGTGTCAAGCATATGACACCATTAAAGGGCAGTCCACCCTTTCCTGAGCAGCAGCGATGAGATGAATCACTCACAAAAGAGCATTTTCCTTTGTGTCAATAATCATTCACACAGTTGTGATTAATGTTTGCAGAACTTTGCTCATGCAGAGATGTTTTATAAATAGTAAAATGTGTTTTTCCCACACTATACATGATAGTTTGATGTGAATAATGTTATATATATAGCCACTGACTTTTAGATCAGTGATCCAACTGCAGCAAAGGTCAATGACAAGTTAAAATCATGCTCACTTTCTCATTGTCAACATAAAAATGAGCTGTAGCTCTCAGTTTGGTTCCCAAAGAACATTTCTTTTACCCAGCAGAAAATCACAGCTCCAGACTCAATAAATTGTTTTCCTTGTTGGTATTATCAGCTGAGTAGCACAGGATTGAGAGAAAATGCAGCACTAGTGACTTATCTGCTCTTGTAAAGGTGGTTTATGCAGTGAAAAACAAGTGGGTTTTTATTTTTTACAAAAGAACCTTTATTTTGGGGACTTTACAATTGCTACTGCATCAGAAAACATGCAGTGATGTAGGTCTTTGGCTATCCATTTAGCACTTTATCAAGTACTAAAAAAGACAGAAAATGAATAATCAAATGGCTCTAAATAGGCCATATTCCCAGCTGGATGTTGCTGAGCTGAGGATTTGGCCTACTACACGTAAAAAACTCTGGAAAGTATTTATTTATATAATCAATCAACCCATTTGTTGGGTCAGGACTTAAAAAACCCTCTCTGCCTAATAATAAAACTGCTGTGTCTAGACCAAGCCATTTGCTTGAGATTGTCTGTGAGTTTTGTTCTGTGTATCATTTCATAATAATGTCTTTCATTTCAAAGTTAACAGTGTCTCATGATTGCCTTATGATCTGGGCTGCATCTAATTTTAACCAGGATAGGTTTTGCTTTGTCCTCATTTTCTAATAATTAAGAACAACAGAAAATGTACCATGACATTGTTATTCAGCTGACAGTCATCTCTGCAGCCTTCCTGAAGGCCAGTCATTAAGACCAAAGGAATTTAGATTTTCTTCGTGATATTTTGTACAAGACATTAACTTCCCTCAGTCAAACATGTAAAGAGATTGAAAAAACTTTGTTACAATATCTAGATTTATTCAAATAGGACTTCTTAGTGACCACAGGAAGGATTTAACCTTTTAATTAAGCTTCCATTATTGCAAGAAGCGTGGCTTCGACTGTTGGTAATGTGTCTGCAAGAAATGTGTTATTGCTTCAGAGAGAACTTTACTAGCTTCTGAAGAGTCAAACTTCCCCTTTGTTTCCCCCTGATTTCTACAACTATAATAGCTACCAGAAAAACCTCATCAAGAAGAGAAAATACTGTAGAATTCACCACAAAGATAGTCAGACACAACCATGAGACAGAAGAATCCAACAGAACAGTCAAGCAGTAGCTTTCAAAAGCAATAAGGTTTGAGGTATTCAGGTTAAGAAATGTAGCTTTTTGATTTTCTAGAAAATCAAATGGGCTGGTATTAAATTTCCATCTAAGTCACTGTCTGGTGCCCAGAGAGTCTTCTCTGCCATATAATATAAATTTGAATTTTTATGGCATTTTTCAGCTCCTAAGAACTTTTCAGACATTACTAACCCTGCCAGACATGCATATAACATGACAGAAAACAAACGCCTGATCATTTGGGCATGGATTCTGGCTTATATTTGCAGAGACTGGGAGCCCAGTTAGCTTACTTCGAAACTAAGTGCTAAGATCACTTCAAAATAAAAATATATGCCTATTCTTCCAATATAACTGTGGAAGGAGATCCCAAAATTGCAGTAGCCCCAACAGAGAATCATTCTCTCCATCCAACAGAGTAATTACTGCTGATTTCCACATTTAAGTTCAAATGTGACAAATTCTTACCTGTCAAAATAAGAAAAGAGCAAATTTTAGGTGCCTGGTTCTAAAAGCAGTTCTACAGATAGTAGAAAACTGTGCATATACCCCTTTGTTTCCTGCAGTTTTGCTAGTTACCTGCAGTTCTATTCACCATGACCCACTCATTGCCTTGGTTCAGCCTAAGCCCTATGGGATTTTAAGATCTAAGAAAGGCTGTGCTTGGCACTTCAGAAAATGCAGGTGTACAACTTCTATTAGTTTATTTTTAAATGGAATAAATGGAGATGTTGATAAGCCATTCCCTCTTCATTTCAGGTAAGATATGGCCTAAGAAGTGATGGATTCATTCCCTCTGTGGACTCAAAGAGTGTAAGCCCAAGGGATTTTCCCATTACATTAAACTCAGTGTACCTGCAGGTAGTGCAATTTAATGGGCTATCCTTTTCCTGCTCAGCTCTTAGCCTGGGAGTTGTTTTACTTTGATGTGTTGCCATAGGATCAGAGACCTGAATGAGCTTCCCCTAGAACCGTAAACTCCTTGGTTCAGAATTAGGCTGATTGTGGACAGGTGAAAAGGAAGGAATACTGATTTTGATGATAGCCTCAGTAAAGCAGTTCATATAACAGCTTGATGCTTCTGCATATTCAGTTTATAACAACAGTTACTCTGTCTGCTTGTGCTGTAACCAGGACTTTATTAAAGTATCTGAAAACACAGGTTATTTTGCTACAATTATGCTGTACAGAAAGGCTGTAGAAGGATTAAGACCCAAAGGTCCAAAGCTGCTTTTTCGTTCAGTGCCTTGCTTTAGAAATGTTGAACTCCACTCTCAACAGATGTCAAGCATGTGCAAATTCACCTGACACAAATGTGTCTCACTGACCTATTCAACACCTCGTTGTGCTAAATCCATCTTGTTTTTAAAACGTAGTTTTTGAAAGGGGAGACTGATAAAGCCAGCAGATATTTGAGACTTGAAATAACTTTTTCACCACCAACAAAAATCGGTTTGATACAAAAAGAACGTTATCTTCAGAGCTAATGGCCTGGGTTCTTCAGCATAACAACAGCAAGATTATTTTTCAGGTTTATGCACACAGAACATTTGTATTTTCATTTAAAATGAGCCATTTTTCCGCAAATGCTGAAAAATTCAATACTTATCTCTATACCTTCTTCACAGTAAAAGAAGCAGGAACGCTATTAAAGTTTATGAGCCTTTTTATATGTGTATATGTTGTGTTCAAAGAACAGTTATGGGATGGCAGGGTTATAAAGTTAACCACTCAGATTTAGGAAATGCAAGAATTAAAACAGTCTAAGCAATCTTATTGCAGGCCCTCTGTAGCCATATATTGTAATGTAGTGTAACATAACTCAAATATATTTGTAATTACAGTTATTTTTGTTTTCACAGGCCCTCTGTTTCTTTCAGTCAGATGGAGTGGTATTTCATATGGCATTTTACGTTCAGCATATGTCTGCATGCATTATTTAGTGCATGCAGTCCAAACTGTACTGTAGTTGCAGAATTATTCATTGTTTAATTGATTTTACTGTTATTATACTGAGCCTGGTAACAATACCCAATCACACCATTAAAATTAATGAATTTATTTTCACAATAATTTTCACTCATGTGATTAGAAATTTTATTAATTTAACAAAAGAATTAAGGTCAAATGAATGAACAAGTTTCTGTGTCCAGTTTGCAATATCAAGAATGAATTTCATCTCATTCAAAATGCTTAAATCCTAAACTGCCTTCAGTTGAAACTAGAAAAAAAAGAGAGAAAAACTGCCTTGAGTAAGCAGCTATTTGATAAATATATATATATTATATAAATAACAATTATATTGTGATGTTCCTGTTATTAGCAAGGGAACCTGGTTGACCTGCTTATACCAGAAGTTTTGGGTTTAGGTGGCCAATGTCAGCTGATGCCAATTCCACCGGGTTCAAACTTATACAGGAGAGGTTTAGATTGTACATAAGGAAGAAATTCTTTCCTGTGAGGGTGATGAGGCACTGGAATGGGTTGCCCAGGGAGGTTGTGAGTGCTCCATCCCTGGCAGTGTTCAAGGCCAGGTTGGATGAAGCGTTGGGTGACATGGTTTAGTGTGAGGTGTCCCTGCTTATGGCAGGGGGGTTGGAACTAGATGACCTTAAGGTCCTTTCCAACCCTAACTATTCTATGATTCTATGACTTCTTGGAGGGTATAGGATTCCATTGCATTTTTAATGTACAAAGCCCAGCTACCCCTGATTTCAGCTGAAGCTGCTGATGCTCAGCACTTCTACAAAACCTGACCATTTGTGTCCACCAAGACCTTACAAAGTGAGGAATATCTCAGTTCTACACCTGCAGAAAGTAAGGTTTTGTGAAATGCATAGCATTGCATGAGACATCTGTGGCAAAAGGAAGAACAGAAGGTTATCTGCAATAGCATTCATCAGTCTTAGCCTGAGGGCATCCTTTTGCCTCACGTAGCCTTTGTCCAGAATTGTCCAATTTCTGTAAGAAATTATACTGGAATCCCACCGACACACAATTCCTGTGTCCTTCAATACGCAATTAATTCCCAAAGAACTGCCCTGCCTGCATAGTGAATGTGATGGTGTTCATCAGGAAATCATGCTTCCTTGACTTTACGAAGAAGATTTACCTTTCAAACTATGAATTGAGTCCTAATTTTAAATATAGAGAGTTTAGTTTTCCTCATTTCATTTGGATGTAAATTGCAGGAAAAGAAAGGGTGTCAACAGGAACACTCATGGGAAAGAGGGCTGTGTGACCTCTGGGTAACACCACTTACCACTGGTTTTAAGACAAATGCTTTTCCCAGGGGTTTCACAGGTATTTTTGAGCACCAGAGCAGTGCAGATGCTGAAGTTCTTTGCCTTTTCTGTTTTTACCACCTGAGCTTTGTTCTTTATCCACATTTGCTCTGATTCCTGCTTTGATGATTTTTCTATTCCTTCTCTTTCCTGGAGAAATCTCAAGTCAGACTTCCTTGCATTTGCCATTACACATTAGAGATCCCTTGGCTTACTTTAGCACTGGCAGGAAAATATTCCTCTATCGGCTTACATATGTATCCAAGAAAGGATAGAACTTGGGGGAACATTTTAATCTTTTTCTTATTGATAAGGTTGTCTTCAGGAATTCCTCTGCTGAGTAGGTGCTAATGAACCTATTTTTGAAGGCTGGAAGCTCCATGAGGTCATAATTGAGCTTCAGACACAGCTGTAAACCAACTCTAATCTTGATCAGTGAAGGATCAGTACAAGTAAAGGAGCAGGATGGAAGACCAGGACTGCACAGAGGAGATACTTGGACATAAAGTGAACTCATGGGCATTATGGGAAAGGCTTCAGCTCTAGAGACTATCCTTCTCCAGAGATTCCCTTCAGTGGGACCTTCTGGGGAAGCATAATTAACACTGGAATTAGCACAGCCTCACAGCATCCCTTCAGTCTGTGGGCTCTACACAGTGACCATGACAGGGCACTAACACTGCCTGGTGTCCCAAACTAGGATTACGAAACTGGGCAGGCTTGAGAGGACAAAAACCCCACAACTGCATCTACTCAAGCACCATGAGGGCTATGAGTTAGGGGACAATTTTGATTGCCCTCTGGAGTAACTCGTTAGGTGCTATCCTATTCACTGATTCTCAGAAGGGCACTGTGAAATAACATCATGAAAATACAAAGTTATAGGTTTAAATCAGTAGTTAGATGCAAAACTGATGGATAGAAATCATTTGCATCTTTTTGTTTGTTGTAGTTAGATAACTACAAAGAAGTCACTAGTACTGTGAACTAGGAAGAGGGGTCCTACATTTTGTATAAATTCGATGAAGTACGGCACCCAAGAGTGAAGACTGGGAAGATGGTTTCAGGTGCAAAACACAACTGGCGTGCTGTGCCGTATGCTGAGCAAACCTGGACTAAATCAAAGTCTGTATTTTGGGTCCAGATAGCAGTGGTTTGTGTTTGTTTCTCTGTATCATCTGTTTCAGACAACAATAATATATTATTTATTCATTACTTTACATGATTACTTTTTAATCTTCTGATACAAAACCAGGGTGTTTGTTTTGCCATGCTGCTTTCCCACCGCAGGCTTATTGGCAGGGAAGCTGAGACACGGCAATTGGCATTTGCCAGCTCTGTCTCTCCAGATGCTCAGTAGTAACCTCAGCACAGCCGCCCTGTGCCAGAATCTGTTTTCACTCCTTCAGGCAAGGGGTGGAAAAGGAGAATTTGTGAGGCTCAGTGCTTCCATGTTGAGGGATGGTGACAGCAGGATTGGAGGGATCGGGGAATGGGAGTGGTGGGGACTTGGGGCATCAAGGGCTGCAGGGGGAAAGGAGGTGTGAAGATAGGAGCTAATGAGGCATGAAGCCTTCTATAGCTTTTGTGGAAACATCAGGGGAAAAAAAAATCCATATTTTGAATGGAAATGTTGAAAACTATAAAGAGGAGTTTGCAGGTGATGTTATTGCAGGACAAGAGAGTATAGAGGTGGCTGCAGCTTGATGCTTATAAATTGTATGGTTTCACCCCCATCTTTCCTTTGCTCCTGTTAGATAAACAATCAGTATTAGCTGGACTTGTTGGGGTATTTTTTGAAGCTACTGATATTTACAGTCTGCAGCCACATTCACCATTTAATACAAGCAAAGCCGCCCTCTTAGAGTGTCTTTTTTTATACTGGTACTTGGAGTTGAAAATCTATTTTAAATTATTGGATAGCAAGCAGCAACCTCCAGAGGGCTAAACCAATGCTGTTAACAGGTCCAAAATGCGATGCAGCATATGGAGCTGAATATCTCCTGGTACAGATTTGCATGCAGGCGGTTTTAATTAGGATTTAGAATTCCTTGTGGAATGCAGCATTCTGGGCTAGTCTCAATCTTGTCAATACATAATGTTTTTGTTCATGCTAAAGCCTGCAGAAACCAATAGATTCCTACTTGTTTGTAATTTCTGATGCTTGTATGAGCTATTAAAAGTTTTCTCTAGCTGCCAGCTTTGCGTATTATCATTACCTGTTTATATGTACTTAATGTAAAAGATTCCCGTCTTTTGTTAATAACATGATACCAGGTCAGTTAGAAGCAAAAATCATTTGAAGTTTTATGACATTGCATAGCTACCTCTTTTCTCCTGCAACACTACATAGCTCAGTGAGAAAATGCCTTAACTCGATGCTTTTTGTGCCATCTTGTGAGCGAAAGGCGTAATTACGTTCAGCTAATACTAGGGAGAGGTACTTTGGCAGATGTCCATTTCACTACTCCTTCATCATGAAAAGTAAATTATTTACGGTTTCCAAAACCAGATGAGGATAATAATGTAAAACATATTTGTTCCAATGTATTGCACTAGCATTTCTTTTTCAATAGACATACCTGTGAGCAAAATCTGGCTGATTTCAGTAAAATGAGAGAAGAAATCACAGCTTTGGTTTTTTGTAGTTTTTGTTTGGGTATTTTTGTTTGGTTGGTTCCCCCCTCCCCCTTCTGAAAAAAAAAAAAAAGGAATTTCTTGTTGTTTGGAATGGAAAAGTTATGCAAATTCTCAGTATTCAGCACCAATACTGTTCCTTCTGTGAAACAATTTGCTTCTTACAGGATACCTCTTGTTTCCTAAAAGTCACAGCATGTTTCTCAGAGATAGCACAATATAAATTACACAAAGCACTGCTAGCTATTACTGCAACACAAAGAAAAGCCTAATTCTTATCCTTAGAAAGTCTGCTGTCTCCTGGAACATTTTTTTTTTGGGGAAAAATAATTACAAAGTCAGGAACAACCTTACATTTAAATAGTAGTAATTATTATTACTGTTAAAGTCAGTGTAGTTGCACTACAGGCTGAGAAGAGCAGGCTGAAAAGTTCTGCCACTGCTTAATTAAGTGATTCTCTCTGTGACCTTGAGCAAGTTGTTGTATTTCTGTGCCTAATTTTAGCCACCTTTAGATGATGCACATACTTTTTTTCAACAGGATGTTATCAGACTTGACTGCCACTTGTAAAGCTCTTTGGGCTTCTTGGATGAAAGGTAGGGCTGTGATATAGTGACAAGCTTGTTAGAAATCTACTTGATAAGCAAAAGAACAAGTCATTCACAATAAGTATAATTATTCAATGATTTAAGCTTCCTAATCTACTTCCACAGTCTTGGCAAGCAGATTGTGATTTCTTCCATTTTATATAATGGGAAGAGGGTGGGTTTTTTTTTCCTCTTTTTACTCTATGGATTGATTGCAAATATTCAGAATTCAAGCTGTGTTGCTCATTTGCAATCAGTTGGATGAGTAATATTATTTCTACTCATGTTTGGATGAATGCCCAATGACTTGTGTGTGCAAATTGTAAAGTTTGTTTTCTCAAGATACTCATCTGTATGACATTGAAATTTGCTGCCTTTGGAGAGCAGCACCAGTAAAATTGAACACATTGAAGACCACTGAAAAAACTGAGCACAAAAATAAGGCAAGAGGACGCTAACATTTTTAATGAGACTTTGCAGATTAAACTTTTTGTCCAAGTCTGTTATGGCTTTAGTTTTTGCCTGTTGCTAATACTGTGAACAAATACAGTGTATTGAATTCTAGACCTAACAAAAGGGGGATGATGTTAAACCTGTTCAGAGGCAGCTTCCATGTCAAGGATGGAACAGATGACTAGCAGTGGTGTTGATCTGCATGGGAGTTGCAAAGCATATCAAATCCTGCCTCAAGGGAAAAGGCCATAAAGGACATAGGAGGACCACAAGGCAGAGAGTATTTGAGACTTGAAATGCTGAGTGTAACAACTACGTATTGCTTTTGTTTCCTTTGAGAAACGTACTATGCTAGCCAGAGTGTATTCAACAGTCTGGCTTTGAAGAGACACTGGGAGCAGGATCCACTCATGAATGTGTTACCCATAGCATGGGGTGGTACCTTTTTTCCCCACCATTAATATCTATCACCTCTACGTACTATAAAGCTTGAATTGGGTGACAAGCAACATCACTTTTTTGCCTCTGTGTCTTTTGCACATGTCAGGGTGTCTTCTTGTAGATTAAGATCCTCTTTAGGACTAGGATTCATTGGCTGCTCTTATTTCAGTGGTTGTTGTAGAGCCTTGTGACTTCTCTAATAAACTTTCTTCCATCCTTTTGCAGCAGTCCAATTGAAAGCAGAAATGATGTGTGATGTATTGCACTATGGTCCAGCCAAAAACCCACTTAGACAACAGGGATCTGTGCTTTTGAATGGCAACTCTAGCAGGATCACCTTCAGCAGCTTAGGACGCAGGTCAGCGTGAGTTGATCTAAAACGAAATCCTCCGTTTGCACTTTCTGCAAAGCAAACCAATGGCAACAGCAAAGAAATACTGAGGATATTTACTAAAAATATTTCTTTCTGGCCCAAAATCAAATGACAAGTGCCCAACTATCTTAATTCACTGACAATCTGTCAAAGGCAAGTTGTAAGAACATCCATCTTTCCATACAGGCGCAGCAGTCTGGCTACTTGGCTATTGTCACTTGCATTGTAACGTTATTTAATGTATTTGATTTTAATTTTTTTTTTCCTTGACAACTGGCTTTGTAGAAATTTAAGGCTTTTGACCATTACTTTCTAATTGATTCATATCTTCAGTTCTGTTTATCTGACACCTCTTTGGCAAATGCAGCCTTAGAAATGCTACTTTAAACAGTATGATGCAAGGAGCAGTGATGCTGCAATGATCTCACATAGTAGGAAGAATGATCTCTTATAAAAAGGCATGTTCATATTAAGAATTCACAGCAGCACACTCCACTCCCCCATTATAGGTAATTACAGAGGATTTTAAATATCTGATGCTAGTTGGCAGCGTACAATACCCTGTCAGCAGCAGGCACTGATTTGTAATTTAATTATCATAAGACATCCACCTGTTCTTTTGTCAAATGAAGAGGAGCATTTCCATGCAATCATGCTTTTCCCTCCTGAAATTTGAATTAACCCTTAGAGAAAACTTTTTTTCTAGGGAATAGGGTAATTTCAAAGACAATTGCAGGACTCCATCAGGACAGCAATGGAAACCAATGAAGCATTTCTGCAGGAGAGTCTTGATTCTGGTTTGGTATTTTCAGTCTTGCCATTAGTTTTTTACTGTGTCAAGATGTTTTGGTTCACAGCTGAGAGCATTTCAGTGAAGAGATGCTGTGGGAGGAAAGATGCATGGAAATCAATGGGTTTGGTGCTAAGAACATGAGGCAAGCACATAACAGGATTGACCCAGAAATTCTGTAGGCTCATACTATGTGAAGAACAAGAGGCCTGGGATAAGAGGGAGACAAAGGCAAATGAAAAAGTGGAAATCTGTTCTGTAAACTTTCCAGTTTATGGCACATGAACATGGATATCATTGAATTTGTCATGGGAATGTGCAGTTATTGGATGAAGGGATTGATTTTAGTTTTATAATTAAACATAGCGTAGGTTTTCATGGGAAAGTCTATCAGTGGCAACCCATGTGAGTGTTCTGCTTTTTCGGAGCAAATGACTCAGGAAGAATCTACTTCCTTTGGGCCTTGGCTCTCATGCAACAGCAACATTGCAGTGCCGTGATGGGGAAAGGACTTACTGATGGTCCAAAAGATATTTTCTCTTCAATGCCACCTTAGATGGCTTCTTGTGCTGTAAAGCTGCATGAATGATCTGGACAGAATAGTGTAAATATATATATATATGATGATATATATTAATTGCCAGAAGCCAGGCGCACCTCTCTTATGAAGACAGGCTGAGACTTTGGAGTTGTTTGGCCTAGAGAAGAGAAGGCCCAGGGGAGACCTTAAAACAGCTTCCAGTGCCTAACGATGTCTGCATTAGATCTTTGGCAGAAGCTCTTCCCTGTGAGGGTGCTGAGGCGCTGGCACAGGATGCCCAGAGAAGCTGTGGCTGCCCCATCCCTGGCAGTGTTCAAGGCCAGGTGGGACACAGGGGCTTGGAGCAACCTGCTCTGGTGGAAGGGGTCCCTGCCCGTGGCAAGGGGTTGGAACTGGAGGTCCCTTCTAACCCAAACCATTCTGTGATTCTGTGATATATAGTACAATATTTGTATTGGAAACGTGGCCAGAAGGATCAGGACAGTTATTGTCCCTCTGTAAGCGGCACTGGTGAGGCTGCACCTCAAATCCTGTGCTCAGTTCTGGGCACCTCACTACAAGAAACACATTGAGGTGTTGGAGCAGGGCCAGAGAAGGGCAACGTAGCTGGTGAAGGGTCTGGAGCACAAGTGTGATGAGGAACGGTTGAGGGAATTGGATGTGTTCAGCCTGGAGAAAAGGAGGCTCAGAGGGGACCTTATCGCTCTCTATGACTGCCTGAAATGAGGTCTTAGGGAAGTGGGGGTTGGTCTTGTCTCCCAAGCAAGAAGTGCTAGGATAAGAAGAAATGGCTTCAGCATGCACCAGGGGAGGTTAAGATTGGATATTAGGACAAATTTCTTCACTGAAAAGGTTGTCAGTCATTGGTACAAGGTGCCCAGGGAACTGGTGGAGTGACCACCCCTGGAGATATTTAAAGGCTTGTAGAAGTGGCATCTGGGGACATGGTTTAGTGATGGACTTGGCAGTGCCGGCTTAACAGTTGAACTTGATCTTAAAGTTCTTTTCCAACTTAAATGATTCTATGACAAAGCTTTTTATGTTTTTTTGTTACTTCTGTCTTGTCTCTTTAAAAAAGCTGTTGCTGGACATTTCATGTTACCAGTTCCCTGGAGATGAGATGACTCTGGTAGTCTGTGGTTATTTTTCCTAACCATGTTTTAGCAAATGACCCACTTTAAGAGGGTGTCCCTGAGTGATCATCTCTTTTTTTTTTGAAAGAGTCCTCACTGGCATTAGTTGATTTCCTGGGGCTTAAATGATCCATGTGCCAAGCCTTAAATGTGACATTGGTTGGAGTACCATCTATTAGGCTGATGGTTTCTTGCCCAAACATTATTTGTCTTCTGCCAGTCATTTTATGTATTCATTAATTATCTGAAAAGTGAGTACGTGAAGGGTTGCAGGCATACCCCAGAAAAGAAGAGAATAAATCATGTCATATGGGTATTCTGAAAATAATTGGCAACTGCGGAAACATTTCCACATATGAGAGTGAAGGCAGGTATAAATAGGGATGGTTTACTTTGGAACAATGAGTGTGGGGCTGGAGCACCTTCCATGTGAAGACAGGCTGAGAAAGTTGGGGCTGTTCAGCCTTCCCGTATCTGAAGGGGGCCTATAGGGATACTGAGGAGGGACTCTTCATTAGGGACTGTGGTGGCAGGACAAGGGGTGATGGGTTTAAACTGAGACAGGGGAGTTCAGGTTAGATACAAGGAAGAAGCTCTTCCCTGTGAGAGTGATGAGGCACTGGAATGGGTTGCCCAGGGAAATTGTGAATGATCCATCCCTGGCTGTGTTCAAGTTCAGGCTGGACAGAGTCTTGGGTGACATGGTTTAGTGTGAGGTGTGCCTGCCCATAGTAGGCAGGTCGGAACTGGATGATGTTAAGGTCCTTTCCAACCCAAACCATTTTGTTATTCTATGATTAAATGAAGTAATATCCCAGAACTGAGTGATCAAAGTGAAATGCAGATGTCTGCTTCACAACGTCCTTGTGAGCATACCTGAACATAAGACCTCTTATTTTTCTTGTATATCCATCCAAATGACTCTTAGTCTTTGATTTTCCTCACTGCAATATTTTAGCACATACCCTGTCAGCTGAAAATGGCATTTACTACAAGACTATCTCTCCCACTCGCTGCCAAAGACCTATGTCTCCTCCCAATTTACACACTGCTCTTATCCTCCTGCTCTCTCCTGTAACATCTCAACATTTCCCACAAATGAGTGAGGCCATGTGAATTTGCTTGATAGTATTCTTCAAAACAGCTGTGTCACTGTGCATTGGGTGCAAAAAGCACAGCTTTGCCAATGAGAGGGTTGCAGGCACCTCTATAAGGAGAGGTCGGGACTGCCCCTACCAGACACAGCTGATTCTTGTTTGCTCTAATGGCCCTACTACAAGACACAGCTGGGCCCCTCAGTCATGTGGCTTGTGCCATTTCAAGAAGGATTCAAGCTGAAGGACAGATCTGGTAATTTAATTAAGTTTTTTAGTGTTATTTTCCTTGTTCTTGCAAAGTTTGTTTTGGATCATGGACAGGCTTCTTTCTTCCTCTTTGCCATGTTGCATCTTTATGGAGTACAGGGCTATAACACCTCACATGCTGGTCAGTGTTCAAGGTGAGGAGAAAAATTTACTGAAGAGTAATTTTCTGCTTGAGTGTGGATCTGTGGAAGTGCATGTGTGCTCGCCAGCATCAGCATGGATGGTGCTAAATGGAAANAGGAGAAAACTTTACTGAAGAGTAATTTTCTGCTTGAGTGTGGATCTGTGGAAGTGCATGTGTACTCTCCAGCATCAGCATGGATGGTGCTAAATGGAAAATGATTCAAATACTTCATTCAGAAAGGCTTTGGAAGTGCAGCTATTAATGTTGGGGGTGTGAAATATGAACTGACACTACAACTCAGCTGATAAAAGTGTCTCCACTATCAACCCTTTTCAGTATGTTGTTTCAGATGTCTATTTGGTGGAAGCTTTGTGTATTGGTATGATATACCATGTTTTTCTCTGATGAAATGTTAAGAATGAGGTATTCTTTCCAGAACAGATTAGGAAATCCAAGTATTATATTGACTCATGTCTTATACTTCATCTGTTATCCCATGTTTGCTTGAATACATGTCCATTGCCTCCTTAAAACTAATTTTTTCTTCCTTGCTATCTCTTTTCTCTAGAAATATCGTTATCAAGATGAGGATGCTCCACATGATCATACTTTGCCTCGATTAACCCATGAAGTGAGAGGCCCAGAGCTGGTTCATGTGTCAGAGAAGAACTTATCTCAAATCGAGAATGTCCATGGATATGTCTTGCAGTCACACATTTCTCCTTTGAAGGTAGGATCATAATCACTGTGGCTTTGGACCTCAAATACTAGAAAGCAATGTAGCATGAGATACTTGGGAAACTTATTTTGTTATAAGAACAGACAAGTTGGTTTGTGAAAGGTGTTATTGGAGACTGATTGTCCTATGATGGGGCTTTACAGCTCATTATATTGTAACAAGGGATGGTTTATTTGGTAAAGCTTTGCTTTGAGCCATGAGTTTTTTGCTTAAGCAAGAAATTGAGCAATTCCTGGTAAATAAGCCTATTTTTCTGTACATTGAGAAAGCAATAATGCAGGTTCTTGGCCTCAATATCACTGTGATTTTGGTATGGCAGACTTCCCTTCCTGATTGCCCTTCTTCAGAAATTGAAAAAAGTTACTCTAAGTGTAACTGTCTGATGGAATCCTAGGTTTAGCATCTCTCAAAAAGCTATATCAAAGTGATAAGTTATGTCTAAAAAAAGGAGCTCATTTGCCACTACTCAAGTATTTACTGTTTTCTGTCGGTTTTGTTACAATTTGGAGCGATGTAGAGGCATCTCTCTGTTATTTAAGGCAGCTATTTATAGAATATAGAAAGTTTTCTGTATGTGTGGCTGGTGTCCTCTGATACATCTTGCTGGGTGAGAAATGTTTATTTTGCTTAACCAAAAAGAAATCCCTTCCTGAAAATTACGTTTGCTCTTTAATAAGACTGTAATGACTTAAAGAATTTCTTCAAACTTCTCTAATGAAGCAAGCATAGGTAGTGATGAGCATGATGGTTTTCCTAATTTATTTTCTATTGTGTCTGATGAGGAGAAAAAAAATTAATGTTTTCACTAGAGGTGGTGAAGTTCTGGGTAAGGGTTTCATTCTGGCAACTGAACAGCAAGCAAGGCAGATGGGCTTTGCTTCTTCTGGTGCTCAAAACCTATGAAATGGGCATCGCTTGCCTAGCAGGGTGATTACAGTGTAGTTAAAAGTAAAATGAAATATTTGTTGTCAAAGATTGATATGGATGCAGCTGGTCTTCATTGAGCCTCCATGGGATAGTCATCCAAGTTAGTCTTTGCCCTCTGTACTTGTTGCTCCTGTGTGTAGTTTGTATGTGGTTTGTCTTTTCATCTATTAGCATGTTTTAGCAGCTTTCTGGGTTGCTTATGTAATTTATACTTCAGAAACCAGTGGTATCAAGCAGTGATATATGTTCTTACACTGGAGTAGACTGATTTAGTTATTTGGAAGGGATTACCTTCTCTGTGGAACCTCAGGGAACAATCACAGACAGAACAATTCCTTGCCTGGAAGGGAAATGTCCCTGTTCCTCTAGAGATTCTTGAGTATTAAGATTATACTGGTGCTTCTTATTCATGAAAGTCAAAACTAGGTAATTTTCTTCACGTTTGGAGACTTTCAAGTAAGGCTGCATGATCCAAGCTGATAATGTAGCAATGATAATAAAGAACTTACTGTGAAGTGATGTAAAGGGTACCCTCAGACATCTACAGTTGCCTTAAAACTGCTCTCACTCTAAATTGCTCTTGTCACAGGAGAGAGTTGCTGTTGTCTGCTGTTTCCTGAAGTGAAGGGAAAAGAGGAGTTATATAGTATTCCCTCTTGAAAATTTGTCTTCTGCAAGTTCTGTCTTCAGGCTGAGGGTTTCTGTCTTTAGCTTGGTATCTTTGAAGTTTCTGCTTGCTTTCTCCTGTGGAGTGTGTCCTGTATTTTAACCTCTGGTAGAGAATTATCTCAGGAGGCTGGAATAAACCTTCTAACGATCATGGCACTATGATACCCTTCCTGTATAAAATACTGGCTTTGCATTTACTTGGTTCTGGGAATTGACCAAAATACCTGTTTGGAAAGCTTTTGTTATGGAGGCTTCCACATAGTTGAAGAATAGTACTCCAAACTCACCAAAATCCAATCAGAAGCAGTTGTTGTCTTGAATTATAGACTTCCTATCCTATAGTCAGATATCATTAACCATTCAGCAATCTCCTTGGCAGCATTGTGTAACCATTGCTGCACTGAATAATAGCTAAATCTGAGGTATACTGCTTCTCAACCCATAGCATGCCTTCCTGGGGAAACAGAATATGATCTTTTTCAAAGATTGGCTGGATAAATATGCCTGCTATTTCAATATTTTGTTGCCTTGCATGAGATGTGAAACTGCTGGAATCCTGCTTTGGTGATATATAACAAATGTCAGGGTACAAATACAGCCTGTCAGCTTCTTAGGAGTGAGGAGAAACTGGCAACTGCAGTGGGATAAAGCTGTTGGGAAACTCCACTGAGAGCTGTTTGCATTGGAAAGGTTGTCTTGTTCCGCTCCAGTTTTCTGAATACAGGTCAAAGAACTTGGTGTAAATGGAAAATGCCTGTAAATGTAAATCTAACAAGTTTACTTGTACTAAGAGGGAGACCATATCACCCTCTGTGTGTCACTAGGACTGTCTGACCAGCCACCCAGCTGGCAGTATGCTCCATGAATGGAGGAGTGCTCCCAGGTGGCTGCCTGGCTGAGTGGGGTTAAGTCACTGCCTGACTGCATTTCATTGCCTGAAGCTCACTGTGGGGTCTGCAGCACCAGGGTGCCCCTCTCAAAAGAGGTTTTGAGGCACTTTTTTGTGTTTGGTGGCAGCACAATGACCTGACAACAGGATTATTTTGTCCAATATTTTTGCTTGAAATAGTATCATAAAAGAAAAATGCTTGTTCATAAAAGAAATCGGTTGAGATGTTTTGGAACTGAAGTGTTACCCCAAGGCCAAGCCACATATCCATCTTAATCACATCACTTTTCCAAAGTAACTGGAGTTTGGCAGAGGAAAGGGTTGCTTGTTTCCATCCTTTTGTGTTCATTTAGAAAGAAATCTGCCATGATCATGCAATCCTAAAACTATCGTTTAGGGTCATAGGGTTTCTGGTTCCATCCCCCACAGCTGGCCATCTCTGGAAGTCACAGTCTCCCTTGTCTGTACAGATAGAATGCTTGGTGCCATTGCCCTGCCTCTGCTCCCAAGTTTCCAGTGGGCATCTTGGTTTATATCATAATCCAGCTCAACAGCTTGAGCACAGCCTTGCATCGTTACAGTTAAAGGGTTTGTGGATGGTTGAAGTTCATGCGGAGAGACCACAGGTCTGTGTGTACCCCTGTGTACATCTCCAAGTAAAATGTTCCAGGGATTCTTAAAAGATTTTCTAACAGTCAGGATGGAAGGATTCAGCCCATCTTTTTTTTTTAACCTGTGTGATTCAAAATGCCTGATATGGTCTATACTGTAAAGAACAGAAGAATCTTAAATTTGATATCAAGTTGCTGTGTACAAGTTGTTCAAGAACTTGGCAGTGATTTTGTTTCAGTTTATGTGGTTTGATGTAGTCCAGAAATATCCTAATGGAGCTCATCGTTATTGGTTACTTCAGAAGGGTTTTTTTTATATATACCAAAATATAACAAGAATTCTTTAATAGCCTTATGCTAGTTTTGTGTGCTGAGTCATTAGAAATCTGGTCCTTAGACACTCTGAAAGTCTCTTTGAGGTGCTTGGATACTGATTAGGATAAATACTGTTTGGGAATGTGAATAAGAGTTGACATTGGTGTTAAACATGCCTTATTACATTTCACATACCTAAAACCTCGTGCATACTAGCCAGATTGCTGCTTTTCAGAAGACAGTAATGCAAAAACAATTGAATTGAAAACTGGACTGCCCTTCTCACTGTGATGTTTTTTACTTTTGTAGCTTATAGGTTTGTTGCATTAACTTCACTGTTTGACTGTCCTGTAACATTTCCTGTATGATCAACTCAGCTTGGACACTGTTTAATATTTAGAAAGCTTAAAACTTCTGTTAAAGGCTTATCTACTGATTAGTTTGTAGAAATAAACTTGACAGCATCTTCAACACCTTTGAATACTGAAGTTATGAAGTTATAAATGAAGCTTTCAATTGCATAGCTCTATTAAGATTCAGGAAACAAGCTAACTTTCGAGAAGCTTTGTGAAAGAGAGGTTCCGTATTAAGATAGATGTTCTTTGTAACTTAGGGAGGTGTCGAAACTGTGTTTTTGTTACTCTGTTAAAGGAAAACGTATGTGGGGTAATGAAAAGATCGAACATGTTCTTGCGCTTTCCCCCTCTCGACACTAGATGGTGCGGTAAGCTCAGAATCCTTTGATCTGCGCCTATAAAGCCTCGGTGACATGCTATGGAGGTTTTTCTTGCATGCCAGAGAAAGTGCTAATTTAGTAAAAATGCCTTTTTAGAATCTTTAGTATGTTGAGAAATCTGAATACAACGCAACTGTGCCTAAATTCTGCAAGTTCTGTCACTAAATTAAATGCTTCTCTTTTGAGTGAATGAATGAACTCTGGTTTCTGAATGAACCTTATTAGTGTTTTTGTGGCATTAGGTTAATTTTTAAATCTATTCTGCTTCCTTTAGGTAAAAGTAAAAATCCATGTAAGGGTCTTGCATCATCTTGTTTGCCTGAACACTTTAAATGTTGGTCTATTCCAGCTATCTCCTTTGTTTCCTAATCTAATGCAAGGTTTGAGTGTAAGCATCAATGACAGCTGTGCAAAAACAAGTAGCCAGATAAGCTACTGCTATCTCAGCCTAGGGTATTTTCAGACAAGGAAGCACAGACTTCAGCTGCCTTCTCTTTGGTGGCCTTGCTTTCTAGAAGAGAAGGAGGTGCTCTGGATTTTCCTCCTTTGCTTTCTGTGTCAGGGCATTGGCCTGCAGCTCCTGTCTTTCAGCAGGTTGCTGAAAGCTCACAGGAAGTCAGGATTGGTGGAATGACTTCTGAGTGGAGAGAGGGGAAAACCGTCTCCTCATGGAGCACATGAGCAGTTCATTTGCTTAGTGGTCTCCGAAGTTAGGGTTATACACAAACTGGCATTTGTGCAAATTGCTTTCAGAAGATTTGCTTCTTCCATCACCAGGGCACATTGATTCCACTTGTTATTTTAGCATGATGATTGCAAAGGTCCCTGTCTTACCCATTACTTGAGATTCTCTGTACCTAGAGGGGAAAAGATGCTTTGTTTCTACTTCAAGCCAACTTTTTCCCAACTCCCATCTTCCTGTAGGTGTGCAAAGAACACTACACACTTATCAGCTGTCTTTTTTATCCACCTAGGAACAGGAAGGTCATTCCTGTGAAGGCTCCTGGAGTCCGGCACGCCCTCTTCTTCTGTCTTTAATGAAACAGCCTTTTGTCATCTCTGAAGCCTTCCCTGTCCAAGCATGAGTCAGACCTCACCGCAGTGGCTGCTGTGCTTGTGTCGCAAATTAACAGAGACTGGGAAAGAGGCTCTAAGGCTGAGCCTGAATGATTAATTAATCCATGAAAAATGCCTTAGGCTGAGCTTCCTGGAAGCTGTCACAAAGAGTAATTCTTTGTTTCTAAAAACATAGATTAGGTAAGATCTATTTATTTCATTAGCATTGACTTCAATAAAAATGAAGTTCTAAAGACAATTTGGACAAGTAAGGTCGAAATGCTCTATGCTAGTTTTGTGGTTTTGGTGTTTTGTTTTTTTTGGTTACAACAGTTCCCTTAATTTGACAAATTTTTGGACAGGATTTTTATTACAGAGCATTCCAAGTAGAATAGAACCATAGAATGACTTAGGTTGGAAAGGACCTTAAGATCATTCAATTCCACCCCCCTGCCATGGGCAGGTATGCCTCATCCTAGCCCTTGTTGGACAGAGGCTTGGGCAACCTGGCCTTGAACACTGCAAGGGATGGAGCATTTACCACTTCTTTGATAAACTTGTTCTAGTGCAACTTGTTCTAGTGCCTTACTACTCACACAGGGAAGAACTTATTTGTATTTAACCTGAACTTCCCCTGTTTCAGTTTAAACCCATCACCCCTTCTCCTGTTACTACAGGCCCTAATGAAGAGCCCATCCCCAGCATCTCTACAGGCCCCCTTCAGATACTGGAAGGCTGCTATGAGGTCTCCGTGCAGCCTTCTCTTCTCCAGGCTGAACAGCCCCAACTTGCTCAGCCTATCTTCATATGGGAGGTGCTCCAGCCCCTGATCATCCTCATGGTCTTCCTCTAGAGTTGCTTTTGCTCTGCTTATACAAAGTCATGCACTGATCACAGGTACTGTGAAAAGAGCAAGCTCCAAGGCTCTCATAATGTTGCAGTGGGTCATTCAAGGTGCTGCACAGAGCTGCAAAACATCATTAGGAAATACATTCAACAGGCCTGGTTTAAATGAGCAATTGCAGGAAGTCCTCTACTCATGGTGTTGAGGGATGCTACCAAGGAACCAGGTTTACTGGAAAAGCAGGTTGCTGCAGCTTTCAGCCTTGCCATGCCTGATACTCATGTGTAAATATAGTTTCTAGTGCTTATAGAGGAATCATCTGTGATAAGAAAGCGCACTTATTTTTCCAGAATGGCTTAACATTGTTAATTCTTATTACTGGGAAGAACTGTATGCTAAAGGTGAAGTTCAGATAGGGAAGAGAACAAGATAAGGCTGAATTTGCTTTAACTCCTGTTGTTCAATTGTGACAAATGGTTGAGACTGTGTCTTAGCACAGGCTGTTCTTCCAGAGCAAATGCACTGCATTTGAGGCTCTTAAGAACCTTGAAGGACTGAGAGGCTGATGTTTTGTTTGTGGCAGTAACAGAAGTCTGAAGTTTTCTCTTGTAGTTACAAAATTAATTGGGGTTATATAGAGGACATATTAATGTATGCATGGACATATTGGCAAGCCATCTAAAACTTAATCTTGCATCCTTTTCTTTGCTTACACTGACTGCACTTCATAAGTATAGCTAATCTGCATGAAGCATTTTTTTTAGCCTCAGGGTGGCTCAGCTCAGTAGCAGTGATCTTATAATAATACTTTTGATCTCTGCCCTAGTAGCTTCCTAGCCTTTGTGTTTGGGGGTTGTTGTCTGCCTTTTTTGTCTCCCCCTCCCCTTTTAATATGCAGTTATTGGCAAAGCCTCATACTGCAGTTGATCTGTTAGTGAATTCCACTGCATATTCAGTAGGTTCCTTCATTAAGATACAACACTTGTTCCATGTTTAATCATGTGCTGCTTTTCTCTTATGTCTTACTGTAACAGCATAGATCTGTATCTGATCTGTGTGTTTTAATATAAAAATGCACTCGGATCAGGAGACAAAGGAAACACAAATGTGCCTGTGCTTGTTCTTGCTCTTACAGAAGTGGCAAAAGTAGTTCATTATGTTTCAGGGCAAAATAAGCTGCTTATGAATTAATATTCTGAAGAGTATTGTGTCTCAGCTTCATGTAGGCAGGAATGTCTTCCATTTTTGCAATCCTTGTCCTACTCTAAAGAAGAAAACCTAAAATGGTGCAAAATTCAAATGTTGCAGTGAAGAATAGTTACTAATGAGCACTAGGTTTTGGGTTTTGCCATCAAAGCTAAACCCATTGTATTGTGGGGTTGATTTTTGTGTCGTGGATTCCCGACTGATGGCTTTCTATGTGATTTATGTTGTTGCAGACAGTATCTTGTTATCTTGAGAACTTCTGACAGAATTAAACAGAAACCAAATAAAATTGCTTCTGTCGGGGGTGATTTAATTGGAGAAATCTCGACAACTAAGGTTAACCTGAGGCACTGCAATGCTTTCTTTTTTGGCAAAATAAATGATGGCCCGTGATGGACACAAGCAAAGGAAATTCTATCAGTGTCTCCTGGCCCATTATATGTTGTTGGATTTGCCTGAAGAATAAAGAAAGGAATTTTCAAAGGAATTTGAAAATATTCTCAGGCAATGGACCCTATTTACTTTGTGTGGGCCTCCCAGTTATTGAAGGTCCTTTCAAATGTTAATCTGAATTGCAGTTTCAGAAGACCTTGAGTTCTTGATCTCCTGGATGCTTTATCAATTAGTATTAATTAACTGCTTTATCTTTTTCTTTTTAGATATTAAATTTCTCCTTAAGGATAATCTTGTTCCTGAGTCTCATTTTTTGATTAAAACCTGATAAATTGCAAATATTTCTGGCCATGTCTCTCCATCAAGTAAATGGGAGATTACAGAAATTCCCTTTTCTCCGTGTCTTTCTGTAATGTTTTGCATAGTAGTAGTTATTCCTTCCTTCCCTGGAATTCACTGACTTTTTTTTTCCCTTTGATGGATTTGTCATATGAAATACTTACAGAATATAAAATAGAGATGTACTATTGCAGAGGTACTTATTTTCTTTTTCCCCCCACCTAAAATTAAAGAAGTATGTCCAATAAATCCATGGAATCACTACTGGATGCTACAAACATCAGATTTGTATGTTCTCTCAACTCCTTTCTTCTACTCTAGGAGTACAGGACTATCAGTATATTTGTAAAGAATCTGTAAAGATGTTTATCGCCTTTCCAAAGTGTTTTGTGGCCTCCTGATGAAAAGTGCAATAAAACATCTTGGTGGTATTAGTCAGATTGCAACAGGAAGGATTTTCTTCAGAGATGTCAGACAGGTTTAGCACCAGTTGTTTCCTTCAGATCAGCAGCTGAAATGTTCTTCTATCAGACTTCAGCTACTGCTGACACTTGGGAATGTACTCTACATTTTAAATGAAGCATTAAACTGCTGTAATACCTTTTCACTGAGGACTATCCTGATAATTTACTCAGTAGAAGATCTAGATCCAAGGTTTATGTATCCAAGGATGTGACGCATCAAAAGCGTTCTGGCTTTTGTCAATATTGGGTGTAAAAGAATACAAAACAGAAGTTTGCAGCTCCAGAAGTTGTGGATAGGTGCAGCCTCCAGGACAAACAGGACAAAATCTGTTTAGTCAGACCTTATGGAAGAATATCTTGGCAGCCTAAGAAGCATTTAAGCTAATATACATTTTGTTTCCAAGCGCTTCCTTTATAAACTCCTGTTTCTTGTGCCTCTTGTTTCATCTTTCTGTAATGTAGTTTTGTGGGCTGTGGAGCTGTAAAAAACCCAACAGAATTCTGGTGTTTAAAGGAAAAAATCTTTCTGAACTGGCTGTTATTTTCCAATTCTCTTCAAGAATCTAGTCTAAAGAGCTTTAAAGATTGTGTGACATCTTGATATCAATAGCTAATTGAGGCTTCTCAGACTTTTAAATGGGAAATGCTTTTTGCCATTTGGTTCCCTCCAGCATCTCTACTTCTTACTTGCTTTCTAATAATCTTTTAAAGACAATATTGTTACTGCAGCTGATGCAGTTGGGGAAAAAGGCAAAAAATAGTCAGCAGGCTTGATGACTCAAGTGACTTTTCTGAGATCTGCACTGTTTACTGACTTGATTTCCTATAGTGCATTTTGCTCTCTTTTCCATTCCCATTCTTGTTTTCTTTTTCCATAGTTAAACAGTGTACCTTTTTCTGAATTCCACATTACCATCAGGATCCATTACTTGTTTCTTCCTTACTTTTTTGTGATGTTCATTCCTACACTTACGCATGGATCTTCTTAATACCATGAGCCACCTATGAAGTACAATTTTGCACCAGGTAGCTGTTACCATCTGATGATTGATGCCCTTCTTGTTCAAGCCAATTGCACTCCTCTAAAAGCAGCCAGAAAGCAAAATGATCAATAGGAGTCATGATTCTCCCCGTGTCCCCTTTGTCATACCTGATATTCATGAGCAGTTTGTTTCTTACTGCTGAAATGGGGGGGGTGTTCTTCCCCCCCAAGCTAAAGCAATGTGAAATACATCTGGAAGTCATCAAGTCTAGTGGATCGCAGTTGTCCACTGAAATGAAAACACTCTGGGCACCTTTTATTCTACTAAGACTTATACAAACCCTGCACAGGTGTAGGTGCAACTGATTTTTTGACCAACAGACTCAAGCACACTTAATTGCAAGTCTTCCAAATGTAAACAGAATGTGTCATAAGAGCTAGACATTAGCTTTTTAGGTCCAAGTGTCCTATGCAGAATACAACCACGTTCTCAAAGACAATGTACATAGCTGATTTTCTCAAAGCCTGCCTTCCACTATAGTTATAATAAACATCTGCCTGGATTGTTACATTGGATTTAGTTAAACTTTGGTGATACGTGTTTGTACTTCCAAATAAAAAGTTATTAACAATTTAATTATTAAAATAAACCTAGTAATTGAGTTGTTGAAATCATAGGAATTGATAACATGGCATTGGAAAGGCTGAAAAGAGAACTGTGTTTTCAACTAATAAAGAAATTTTTACTTTGAAGTCAGTGTCACAAACTGTGTCTTTGATCAAGAAGATGAGAAAATGCCAAGCAGGGAAGTAGAATTTTCAGTGACAGCACACAGCAAGTGAGTATAAAGGCTTATATTAATTGCTGGGAATTGGCCAAAATAGCATAAAGTTAACAACCTTTGTGCTAGGAGTGTTAATGTTATCCTAATTCTAGGAGTGTTCATGTCATCAACCAACTTCTGAAGACCACACTTGCATCTGATTTCGCAGTCAAATTGCTGCTGTTTCCTCTCTAGTGGTCATTAGGCAGTTGGTTTTCTTTACTGGTTTGCAACAGATATGCACACTGAGCAGACCTGAACTCAGCTAGGTTTCAGCTGAAAGTGGGTTATCTTCCTAATTATGTTCATAATTGTATTTCCTTCTTGAAAAGGTGTTATTTTTTCAGTATCTTGGAGATGCTGATATTTACTTAAGGCAAAGGGGAATGAATACACCAAAGTGCAAACAGGGTGTTTCTGCATTGCTTTATACTTTACTGTAATAGCTGTAATGCAAGAGAATGTCTGTCTGAAAAACTGGCTCAAGAAATCTCAGTTAAAATACCCAAGACAGGTTTCCATTTCTGAAAGTGCTATTTACATATTCTCTCCTAAAGATACTGGTATTAATGAGTTTTAATCCTGTCTCTGTTTTGAAGTATAAACTAGACCATAAAGACTACTAAATACTTGTTTTTCAAAGATTAATAAAGTAGAGCTCTATATATAAAGGCAATAATCAGCCAGGCAGAGCACTGCATTGGTATTTATGTTTATAAACAGAAGGAAAAAGAACCCTGCTGGGTAAAGTGGTAGAGCATCAGTGTGTCAGCCTATTATTGCTACAAAAAAATAAGGGAAGTATGCAGATTCCTTTGGAAAATTTAATTTGCTTCACCTATTCTCCTTCAGAATTATAGAATACCACACTGAAAGGGATCATCTTGTCCAACCTTTCTAGGCAAACCATGTTCCAGCACCCTGTCCAGCCCAGTCTTAGAGTGTCTAATATTGGGGAATCCATCACTTCACTGGGAGATTATTCCAGCAGCTGATTATTCTCAATGTGGAAAATTTCCCTCTAGTGTCCAAGCAGAATCTGCCCAGGATTTACTTGTGCCCATCACCCCTTGTCTTTTCCATGTGACTCCTTGTAAAAGGGAGTCTCCATCTTCTTTGTAGCCACCCTTTAACTACTGGAGCATGGTGATAAGGTCTCCTCTGAGCATTGTTTTCTCGAGGCTGAACAAGCCCAGCCTTCCCAGCCTTTCCTCAATCCTTGGAACATCTTTGTGGCCCTTCTCCAGACCCTCTTCCAGCCTGTCTACATCTTTTCTGCATAGTGGGGACCAAAACTGACCACCATATTCCAGCTGTGGCCTCGCAAATGCTGGGTAGGATAATGATATCTTTACCTGTGCTGGTGATGCCTGTGTTGATGTAATCCAGCATTCTGTTGGCTTTCTTTGCTGCAGCAGCACAGTTTACTCTTATTGAGCTGGCTGTCCACCAGGACCCCTAAGTCCCTTTCCCCAGAGCTGCTTCCCAGCTGTGTAGATCCCAGCCTGTGCTTCACTCCTGGATTGTGTTTGCTAAGATGCAAGACCTTGCAAGCCCTGGTTGAACTCCGTTAAGTTTCCCATTAGCCCATTCTTCCCTTCCAACTCTAACCATTCTATGTGTTATATCCAGGTCTTCCTGGCTCTCCCTTCAAAAGTGTCCACTTCCCCAACCACTACTGTAGTGTTGGCAAACTTCACCAGGGTACACTTGATCCCGCCATGAAGATTGTTTATGAAGACATTGAACAGTGTTGGGCCAGTATCAATCCACTGGTGACAGGTTGCCAGTTTGAGAAAGAGCCATTTACCACCACCTGCCAGCCAGCTCCCCATCCACTGCACGCACCACTAGGAGGAGGTGGAGGGAAGCTGTATTGAAAACCTTGGAGGAATCCAGGTGGACAATGTTCACTGTTCAACACTTCATGTATTGTGGATTTCCACATTTATGCATTTGGAGGACTGTGTGCATCTCTGCTTAGAGGCCATATCTTTCTCATTTGATGAGCTGTGTAGTCTTTTTACAGTGTAGATGCAGAGAAGCGGGATAGATGTTTCCCTGTATAGATTTATCTTTCAGACTTAGAAACTCTATGTATTCAAATAGACTGCAGAACCATTGGAAGAGTAACTATGGTTTTCCATAAGTTTTCATATACTGACTTTATCACCACATCTTTTCTCATGCTTTCTCACTGAAGTGGAATGACTCAGCAGCTAGGTTCCTGTGCCAGGTCATTATCTCAAACCAAGGGGGATCCAAGCCAGTTTGGAGCTACATGAAATGTGGCAGGATAGAGAAATAGCCTGAGGAAAATGCAATCTCGGCTTTGTCCCATTACTCTGTTCCTCTCTCTCATGGTCTCTGCAATACTTTATCTTTCTTGCTTCTGGTACAGGCTTTCTGTAGGAAAAGTTATTTTACAAGTAGCCAAGTATGAGGAATGATGAGAATGGAAGTTGGCTGTCAGTGACTGGAGTGCACGTAGGTATGTGCAGCTGGGGGAAAGAGGGGAAAGAGGCACAAACTGTTAAAATTCTAAGCGTTATATTTGAAAACATTTTAAACCCTACCTTTTGCTACCTGACAGCCTGTTTTGACTTTCTAATTCTTCAACTGGTCACACCAGACCATGCTTATATCTGCAATGTTATTTCTTCTGACAGTATGGTAATATCATGGATGAATTAACTAGAGTATCTGTCAGAAGCCTGGTATCACAGCAGGTATGGAGATCATCTCACCTTTTCTGGGTTTTAACTCAGTTATAGCTGTCTTAATACAGATAATTCTAGCAATTAGAACCCAGGGTTTACTGAAGTTATTCAATTAAGTTGAAATTGCCTGTAATGTTGTACCATAATTGTAGCAAAGGCATAGTTGGGAGATGGTAAGTAGGTGAGCTACTAATTAAATTCTTCTGAACTTCAGTAATTTAATATTCAAAGGAGGCTGAGCCCATATAGTAGCTGTTTATTGCATTGCCAGTGGGAGTTACCAAGGAAGAAACCTGAACAAAACCAGGAGCTTCCAAATGATTTTCGCTGGACTTGACTGAAATTTGGGGTTTGTTAGTATTGTTCCGCTATTGTAAATACAGCATAGTGGGTCGCATCACTCTGTGGGTGAGCTCTCTGCAGACTTCAGTAAGATTGTATGTGGGTGGATAAGTACAAAATTTTCCCAAACACTGCTAAACCCAGTGATGACGACTGTGTTTATATATAATCTTGAGAAGCCGGATTCTGTTATATTCGGGTTTTTGGGAAAAGTAGGTTTCAACCTAATTTAAGCAGGAATACAGCTTCCTTTGATTTTCAAAGGGCTGTAAGCTACAAACTCTTTTAAATTCTTTTTTGAGAATCTCATCTGATAATAAAATGAGAGGTGTGGGTGAGGATGACATTCATCCAGTCTTGCAGTCTTAATTCTGTAGCACAGTTTAGACTGTCTTATCTTTGCTACATCAAGATTATTGACCAGGTTATTAGCATGTCCTTCCAGGCCCCTGAATACATCAAAGAAATATTCCACTGCCCTTCTTGTTATAGCTATCAGTAATGATCTAAGCAAGACTAGCCCAGAGATTCCTCCCTAGATGCATGTTCTTTCCAAGCCTCTTAATTCAATCTGAATGATGATGATGATAATTTAGGTTATAGTATTACCCAGGGGCTATGATTGTAGTGCAGGGTTCGATTGTCCTCAGCACTGTACAGACAAGGAAAAGCTTAAATTTTGTGATAATATTGAGTTACCTGGGCTCAAACCACTAAAACGAGCAGAAATTAATAAGAATCCCTGTGTATATTCAAATTGTATCTACTAATCTATCTACTATAATCAAATTATATCTACTTTTTAACTATCATATGATTCCTTTGTAATTTCTTTAGCTATAAATGTTCATATCTTGAGGTTAAAGCACCAGTGCTACCCTTTTACATTTACTGGCTTTTTCCCATTAGCACTGCATTGATGCTGAGTGAGAAACACACATGCAAATATTCATATTTTGGGAAAAAAAACCAAACAACAAAACCCTTGGTGCTGATTGAAAATAGTTCTGTCAGTAGAGTCCCTTTTAAACTAAAGAGACATAGCTGCCATGTTTGCCCACTGTAGAAATTAACCCATCAACTAATATACCACCACTTAATGTTTTAACAAATGTCCTTGATTTAATCTCTGTGTGTGTCAAACTGAGTTGATGAGTGTTACTATACTTTGAATTAGATGGGCTGTTCAACATAATTTTCACTATAATGGTTAGTATAATTGAGTTTTCTTAATTATGGTAAGGTGAATGCTTCATTAGGAGACTTGAGATATAGTATAGTAATGTTTGCATGTTCTTGTGGAGACCCTTTTTTCACAGGGACACTCATTTTCACTTCTTGCAAACTCTGCTGATGTATCTTGGCCTACTCGGTGTGATACTGAAGACCTATGATACATAGGCAGTCTAATCCAAATTCTCCATGATTTTATTTATTGTAGCTAATTTACAGAGTATTATAGTTATTATTTAGTAATGAATTTAGTGTGCTGACACTGCTTTCTGGGAGCCCTGGTGGGAGCATCAGGGTATACTGTAAATCTGTTCTGCGGCAATGTCTTGGAGGCTGCAGTGGCATTTAAATCTGAGAGAAGATCTTATTAATAAGCTATAAGTTATCAATTTGCTTTATAAACCCAAAAGTTATTAGGGCAACAATTCATGGAAAGTCCAACTGCAGAATTTACCGAAAGTCCTTATATTCTGGAAATGTTTCCTTTTTCCCCTGGAATTGCCTGTTTGCTTGGGCAGGCAGCATCTTTCTGTGGTTCCTTTTCGCTGTGAGATGTGAGGTCTCCTGAATGACTGCTTTGCCATCTATTTGATTGTGGAGAAGGAGAAGATTCATTTCCCAAGGGGCATGGCGGCTGAGTCTTGTGGATCAGTCTGGGGCAAGAACAAGTATTTAAGGAAGCATCATAAAAATGGAGAAAACGGGAAAGAACATTCTTCATATTTTTAATCCCATACTCATTCTCAGTTTAGTCTTTCTGTGCCCTGAGTGTACGGGCAGCTCACGCTTCACATTCTTTATGCAGATATCACACCATCAGTAAAGATGGGGAAAGTTCTGGGGGCATTGGAAAAAAACATGGTTTGCATTGCTAAGGGACTGGTTAGTGTAGATGCAGTGCTAGACCACATTAACCCTGTGTATTCATGCCATATTTCATCCAGCCTCATCTATTTTTCTGAAGCATTAAGGTCATAGAGTAATAATCTATCACCCACTTGTCCTAATTGTCTTTGCTTGGCCTAGGGCTATCAGTGTCAGCTGATCCTTTGCAGAGCTGGGAGGGTTGCAGAGGTCCTAAACACTCTTCTCATGGTTTCCAGAACTGTGGATGGATACCAGGGATAAAATCTGGTCCTAGAAGCAAAGCACTTTAGCTATGGCTACTTTCCAGAGGTTTAAGTAAATTTGAAATTGGGGTAATTAACTTGAGATTTTTAAGTTAGTGGTTTTATTTATTTTCTGAAGAGAAGTAGATAAAAATCTTTCTCTCCTACAGGTCGTATTAACTACACAGAGTAAGATGGCTGACAGAAGGTTAGTAAAATTGTGCAGTATCACAGCTGTACCTTTTGGAGAACTGGATGGCAGCAAATGTTTATCTGTCTTTTAAGGAACACCAGCAATGATCTTGGGAATTACACATCAGAAAATCTTTGCCAGATACTTTTAATGAGATAAATGCATTGGGATTGAAGAAAACAGGAAGAGCTTTGGTAAAGTCAAAACAGATTTATTTTAACTTAATGGAATCTCTGATAGTGTCAGTAAATTCGTAATAAGTGGAAAAGAGGCTGAATTAATTTATTTGTACTTAATAAATAACTTTAATAAAGTCCCATCACTCTAATCCACTAAGGAAAGAAAATATTTCATAAAATAAAATATTAGGGAATATTAGAATATAAATTATCAAAACAGCTAAGAGAAATTAATGAACTATTTGCAATATGACAAAGGGGAGTCTAATGTTCAAAGACAACCTGGACCAGGGGAAAGTCTATCCACATTTTGAAATCTGTCCTTGACTGGGCTATAGAAATACAGATATAGTAATTATTTATGAGGGAAATAGCTAGACAGGCACAGGGCTATCTGCAGATGGCATACAATTACTCTGGATTGAGAAAACAAGACAAAGCTGTGAGGCATTTCAGATCTGGAAGAATGGGCAGATGATAAAACATAATTTTGAAAAACATGCACATCTACAGTGGAAAGGGAAATATAAGTTACTCATAATACTGTAATCAACTCAGTGCTTTAGAGATGGCTTATCGTTTTGTGGACAAATCTTTAAGCACAGAAGTGACTGAATTCACTGAGCAAAATGCTTACAAATGAATGGCAAAATTAGCCAGAAGAACTGAAATATTGAAAACATTCCTTAAGAAACTTGATAAAAGAAAGCTTCTAGAAATGGGAAAGGAGAAAATACATGGATTTCAATGGGAAAGGAAACTTAAAACATCATGTTTTCAAAAAAAAAAAAAAAACCCAAAAACCTGCATTAAGCCATGATGCTGGGTTTTGCCCCCTTCTCTGATTTTTTTTTTTTTTTTTTTTTTTTTTTTTTTTTTTTTTTTTTTTTTTTTTTTTTTTTTTTTTTTTCATTTTTGTTCATTTTCAACCAAATCTGAAAGAAGTCAGTGGTTGAAAAGAAATTCCAGTGCCATCCATAAAATGAGAAAACCAAGTAGGAAAATGAGATAGCATCAACTCATCTGGTATAAGATACTAGTGAATCAATACAGGTAAGTATGAGAGGTGGCAGAGTGAGAACAAATATGACATTTCCACTTCAGTAGAAGCCTCTTTTGGAGCTAATACGTTATTAGACATCAGAATTTAACAATGCAAACCAAAGTCATAAGAAGGGAGGCAATGTTAATTTTGCTGCTCATGGGTCTGTTTGTTTGAAATCTGGAGATATTTAATGAGAAAACAAGAAAAATCAGGACCTTTTAGATAGGAGATTAAAAAATTGGAACATATGAATCATACACAACTATGCAGATGGCTAGGATATTATGATTTAGGAAAGTTTTCAGCTAAACTGAAGAGTACAGTGTGTGTCACTGTCCCATGGATTTCTCTGATATAACAGGTCTCCATTTAGTAGGATATAATAACCTCTTTATGTATAACCTTTTCCAGGTTATGCAGATTGGAAAATCCAGAAATTTGCTACTTCAGTGGTAATTTCTGGAATTTGCAGAAGGTAAAAACCCACCTCTGGCATTTGAAATTCCTTCTTAAGAGGTGAAATAAACACTGAGATGGATGTAAATGTTACAAGTTTTTTTTAAGGCAGTTTTCCTTTTATTTTCTTAATACTTTTTACTTCTAATTTTTCACTCCTGAACTCAAAGTTCTGTTGTAACTGAAACAATGAGAATATGTTACTCTGTAAAAAGAGGTTTTTTTGCCATAATTACATGCCTCCAGTTTACCAGACTGACAAAAAAAATGCATATTGACATCAGTGACAGTATAGTCTTAAATGCTTCATAGAAGGAAATATGTGCTGTTTAGAGTTCTTTACAATTTACACATACATAGCAACTTCCATTCCTATTTTATGGTAAGGTTTTGTACTAGACATATATTGCTCATTGTACACATATTCAACATGTTATGCATATCACTTGAAACTTTGTGTATTTGCTGGTGTCCTTTTATCATGCTCTTAGAAAAAGATATTGTTAAGATTTAGTTTTGTTAACAAACAGATAATTGAAAAGAAATTGCATTTGGAATATTCCTGTTACTTTTCTGAATCATTGACTCAGAAGATCATACACGGATTGAGAGAAACGGAACTTTTTTTAGTAAAAAGTCTGGTTTTATACTAATTTCATTTAGTAAAAGTTGGTGATAATCAATTAAACTTGAAAGCCCTAAATAGAAGGAGTTATTTTCTGATGTCATCTTAGGGGTTGCACAAGTTAATGTACAACTTCACTTGCTCCAGAGTTACTGCTGTAGTATAAATAAAAATGTAAGGGTTTTTTTCCAACCAGTTCTCTCATCTCAAGAAATCCAAGTCCTTCCCAAAAAAAAAGCTGATCTTACAAGATCTTGATACCTTCTTGTTGGTTTTGCTGTGCAATTTGACAAATTATCTTGTTCTAGAAGCAGTCTGCTGAAATTCATAAGCATTTTGTGGTCTTTTGAAATCTTTAAGGAGATGTATCGTTCAAATATGCAGAAAACCAGATTTTTTCTGGTTATAAGTGAAATGGCTGCTACAAAACTATGCCTTTCAGTATGAAAAAATATCCAGGCATGCATATTTATTGTCAGAAATGGTATCTAAAAGCTAAGAATCCAGCTACATGGAGTAGTTACTATGAGCGCAGATGATGATATTTTTAATAGTAAATTTGTAACGAAAATTTATTTAAATCTGACCTTAAAACATGTAAGTGAAAGTCAGTAAATAATTTCATCTGAATAAAGAAGTAAAAAATCAGCAATAACAGGGGTTTGTGCTGATATTTTTAATGTAAGGTTTGTTTTGAAAAGTCAAAACATCTTATTTCAAAGCTGTAAAATAATTTTGGACTTGTCTTTTTAAACCAGCATTCAAAAATGGAAAAAATTTATGAAAGCAAATGTAGCATAAGAAATAATGTTCACCCTTCCAGATAAAAGCTTTTGTGTTGGACTGAATGATATATTTCAAGTCTACCTGACACAGTTTTTATCTTTGTTCATTTATTTGAATGAATAATCCATTATTTACATAGCTTTATGGGGCATATGTGACAAAATATGTACAGACTTTCTGAGAACACATGCAACAAACCTTTTAGTTTTAAATCTTTAGTTTGATTTATGAAGATAGAGAATAAAAGTTACCTTCACACCTTAGCTGCTGACAATTTCCGCACTGAGTACTGTGAGCTCTAGAATAGCTCTCTTTCAGTGTGTGCAATGAGCCATCTATGGCTGACTTTGGCAAAACATGCAGTGTTGTTTCAGAAGTACTGCATTTCCATTCTGCTCTTGGCAGGATATGTTGGGTTATTTGCTAAATGCTTGAGAAATCCTCTCACCCCTCAGAAAAAGAATAAACAGACTCATTTATCAAAATCTCACTGAGGTTTAATCTTTGTTTTGGAAATGTTCATCTGTTTAATGTTGGATATCTATAAGGTTTTTTAAGGGTAAGTCATTATGTGTCCTTCCAACACCATGGTCCAAATGATGAGAAGAATACAGCTTGGAAGAGATAGATGAGAGGTTGTATTTCTTAAAGTCCAGGATAAGTGGAATAAGTCTCTTGCCTTTGATATCAACATACATAACAAGGTAATATATTTAACTACTATATTTGGGATTGGATTTGAATATAGAGTTTTAAATTGTTATGGCTCAGGTTTTCCTTCTTTAAGTTTTCCAGCTGAGGTAGCTTTGAGGTCAGGGTGATACATGTTCAGGCAGTGGGAAGGCTGTGCAAAAAAGTCCTTAATGGGTATCACATAGGGTGTACTCCACTGTAGCTTGAATCCAAATCTAGGAATTACCAATTCATAGTTCTGTGCTCCTCTGCTACACCAGGCTTTGGTCACAGTTTTTCCCTCTCCACCAAAAAAAAGGCAAAATCAAAAAGATAGGATTTAAATTAGCTCAGAAAGGTTTTCTAAGATCCAGTCCTCCATGGGTTCATGAATAGCACTTGGGTTCTAGTTACAGTAGCATATTGAAACTTCTTATATTTAGTGTCAAAGGAAATGACAGTCTTTATTTTTACATTTATAACATACCTTGTAATTAATTATAGAGGATATAGAGATTATACTGTGACAAGTAGCTTAAAAAAAAAGGTCATTCATAAGCTATTTGTCTGAGTCATTTTTTATATATTTTACCTTTCTGAATAATTTGTAGGGTTATTTTAAGAAATAATAAAAAACCCCCTATATATGGTAATAATTATACATGCCTGGTGTGTCACAGCATGTTGAATTAACCGCAGTAAGGAAAATAATGAGAATCAACCAGACAAAATATAACTCTTGTCAAGTATGAGCATGTCTTTTTTGAATGGGTAGAAAAAAAAGTCAAGTAACAAGTAATGACAGCACCAAACCATTTCATATTATACTTTGTCGTAACTGTGTGCACGTGTAACTGTTACTGGGCATATCTATATTTTGGCAGAAGTCCTAGTTATAGTCAATGAGGAGTTCAGCCTGAATGCCATGTGATTGTCCTTGGACTATCATCAAAATTGCATAAACAATATCTTTTTAATTAGGCATCTGGTGTAAAAGAGTTTAAGTGCATTTTACTGATGTATTTTAAATGACAAAACACTTATGTCACAGGAGACTTGACTGTATGTATAATATGTTTTATTTAGGGTATTTTTATATTTATTTTCCCCCTCTTGTATAGATAAGAGGGGGAAACAGTTAAAACTGGGATATCCTGTTGGAAAAGCTTTGTAAGATCCCAGGTAAGGGTGAGTATTTTTAAGGTTTATGTTATATGAATGATTTGGGAAAAGGATGAAGCTCCTACTGTTTCAACTGTGATTTCTTAAGCATTCTGCTCAAGTAGCATCCTGTGTTATGTATGTGACATTGCATATAACTTATTAAGAATTTCTAATGTATTATAATTTCTGATTTCCATCTTTGGCAGAGATCCCTTAATTTGTTCAAAGCTTTCTATCTGATTTCTATCTAGCTTCCTTAGGAAGACAGAAAAAAACAGTTGACAGTCTTATTGATATATGTGTGAATGCTTATGTATTATATAATATGTTTGCAAAGAAGCCTAAAACTCTTGGGGCTCTTAAGAAATGAATCATAAAAATATTTAGGTTAGAAAAGACCATTAAGAGCATAGAGTCTAAACCTAAAACTGGTTCTATGTATTTTTCTTAAATTCAGTCTTTTAAAATAAGCCACAGTTTCTCCTCATTACAGTGCAGGATGCACTTTTAGCTAAAATAGCTAGGTAAGTAACTACTGTAAGGTAGAAAGGAAGGTAATGGGTAACTCAAGGTACAGACACACTTCTACACGAGGGGGTGTCAGTCTTTTAAAAACCTGAACAAACAGTGCATAAAATGAAAAGAGACCAGGACTGGAACAAATGAGGAATTTGTAATAAACACTGGGGAGACAATGAATAAATTATTGTGAAGATGAAGATAAGAGGAAGACAAATGAGAGAAGCAGAACAATGGAACAAAAAAGTTGTCTTGTAACATTCTGTGCTACCAGTTTTACTTCTGTCTTTTTTTACTCTTTTCTTCAAAAACCTTTATCTAATATAGTTTTGAATTTGAGTAAGTGTATCTTTTGGGTCAACATCTTAAATAATATGAAACAAAAGGTAAGTTAGTTGTACAATTCCAATTGAAACATGTCTTCATAACTATCTTTTCTTTAGGGGCATAATCTCATTTAACGTGGTATGATCATGAAGGCTACTCACAATTCACCAGTGAGTTGCACTCACATATATTTTTGCAGTACTAGGGCTTCTTGTTTCAGGTGGAATGAGGGAAGAGCACATCTATATTTCCACAAACAATATTAATTTATTATTAAATATCAAAAAGTTTAATTGAGAAACTGAACATGAGCTGGCAGTGTGGGCTCACAGCCCAGAAAGCCAACCGTATCCTGGACCGCATCAAAAGGAGCATGACCAGCAGGTCGAAGGAGATGATCCTGCCTCTCTACTCTGCTCTCATGAGACCTCACCTGGATCATTGTGTGCAGTTCTGGCGTCCTCAGCATAAAAAGGACATTGAGCTGTTGGAACAAGTCCAGAGGAGGGCCACGAGGATGATGCTGGAGCATCTCCCATATGAAGACAGGCTGGGAAAGTTGGGGCTGTTCAGCCTGGGGAAGAGAAGGCTGTGTGGAGACCTCATAGCAGCCTTGAGTATCTGAAAGAGGCCTACAAGGGTGCTAGAGAGGGACTCTTCATTAGGGACTGTAGTAGTAGAATAAGGGATAATGGGTTCAAATTTAACAGGGGAAGATTAGATTGGATATAAGGAAGAAGTTTTTTACTGTGAGGGTTGTGAGGCACTGGAATGGGTTACCCAAGGATGTTTTGAATGCTCCATCCCTGGTAGTGTTTAAGGCCAGGCTGAACAGAACGTTGGGTGACATGGTTTAGTGTGAGGTGTCCCTGCTTATGGCAGGGGGGTTGGAACTGGATGATCTTAAGGTTCTTTCCAGCTCTAACTATTCTATGATTCTATGATAATTCATTTCCCTGAATGTTGTAATAGGTAAATTTGCCATCAAAAAGTATCATATATTCCAGGACATGGTGGAAGATCGTGTAATGTTCTTTNTGATCAGGGGACTGGAGCATCTCCCATATGAAGACAGGCTGGGAAAGTTGGGGCTGTTCAGCCTGGGAAAGAGAAGGCTGCGTGGAGACCTCATAGCAGCCTTGAGTATCTGAAAGAGGCCTACAAGGGTGCTAGAGAGGGACTCTTCAATAGGGACTGTAGTAGTAGAAAAAGGGATAATGGGTTCAAACTTAACAGGGAAAGATTAGATTGGATATAAGGAAGAAGTCTTTTACTGTGAGGGTTGTGAGGCACTGGAATGGGTTACCCAAGGATGTTTTGAATGCTCCATCCCTGGTAGTGTTTAAGGCCAGGCTGAACAGAACGTTGGGTGACATGGTTTAGTGTGAGGTGTCCCTGCTTATGGCAGGGGGGTTGGAACTGGATGATCTTAAGGTTCTTTCCAGCTCTAACTATTCTATGATTCTATGATAATTCATTTCCCTGAATGTTGTAATAGGTAAATTTGCCATCAAAAAGTATCATATATTCCAGGACATGGTGGAAGATCGTCTAATGTTCTTTGTGCATCAGCTCCCAAGGAAAAAATATTCCTCTATTATATACCCTTTTCAACTAGGGGAGTACAGATTGTCGCTCTAACTATTCTATGATAATTCATTTCCCTGAATGTTGTAATAGGTAAATTTGCCATCAAAAAGTATCATATATTCCAGGACATGGTGGAAGATCGTCTAATGTTCTTTGTGCATCAGCTCCCAAGGAAAAAATATTCCTCTATTATATACCCTTTTCAACTAGGGGAGTACAGATTGTCATTTGCAGGCATTTACAGGAAACTTACGCTGGTCATTTTACTCCTTCACCTAGGATTCTGTTTTGTGGTAACTTGTTCAAAGGCATTATTCCCTGTTTTATTTTTTCAGATTGAGTATTTTAGGTTAAACTTGTTGAGGAAAGCAAAACAAGCAAGAAATACCCTAGATTACAAGATCAAACGAATGTGAAGAACAGTCACTGAATGAGAAATATCACTTTAAGAAATAAGTAAATATATTGAATAACTACATTGATTTGTTTTGCAAGGAAAAAAAAAAAAAAAAAAAAAACCAAAAAACCCTCTGCCTTAAATGTACTACGGCTAAGGTTTTTCTAAGATATACTTGAGGAATAAGACAATAGCTGAGTATCTTCATAGAACAGTTAGGGTTGGAAAGGACCTTAAGATCATCCAGTTTCAACCCCCCTGCCATAAACAGGGACACCTCACACTAAACCATGGCACCCAAGGCTTCATCCAACCTGGCCTTGAACACTGCCAGGGATGGAGCACTCACAACCTCCCTGGCCAACCCATTCCAGCATCTCGCCACCCTAACAGGAAAGAATTTCTTCTGTATATCAAATCTAAACCTCCCCTGTTTAAGTTTGAACCCGTTACTTCTTGTCCTGTCACTACAGTCCCTAATGAAGAGTCCCTCCCCAGCATCCCTATAGGCCCCCTTCAGATACTGGAAGGTTGCTGTGAGGTCTCCACGCAGCCTTCTCTTCTCCAGGCTGAACAGCCCCAACTTTCCCAGCCTGTCTTCATATGGGAGATGCTCCAGCCTCTGATCATCCTCGTGGCCCTCCTCTGGACTTGTACCAACAGTTCTATGTCCTTTTTATGTTGACAATTTTAGTTGCTTTCTTTAAAAGTGAATTAGATTAAACCAGGATGAAAGCACTCTCCTAAATGCTAAGTTAGCTACATCTGGATGCATAAATTTACAGACACTTAATGAGACAATATAACAAAAAATATATTTTCTGGCTAACTACTGATAGCCATTAAAATTATTTTGCTATATATCTACTAATTATAACACTTGATGTTGAGAATATTTTAAACCCACAAATTTTCAAACTTAGTGGATCTCACAACATCACTTTAATTAGATTCTTCTACTAGTGAAATGATAACCTGGAACAGACATTGAGCTCTTAAGTGATTGGCTTTTACTCATGGTAAAATAGGATAAAGAGGATAAAGATAGGGTAGGATAAACAGGATAAAGAACAGAGTTGCAAAAGTTCTTGACCACACCTTGGGTGGTCATTATACCTTATATGCTGAGCCAGGTAAATAGTAGACAGACTTGAAAATGGCACCATACAAAGGTTACTCTCTAACACAGTTGCGTTAGGATAATGACTGCAACCTTTGATTAGGGTAAATCCATTCTTCCCCTTTCAGAGCAGAGGGAGAGTTGAGCACATTGAAAAACTCATTGATTGATTGTCTCTGAAGTACACACTGCTGAGGGACATAGAAACCTTAGAAGGATTTTTCTCTAGTTTTAGAAGATGGTGTTATATTTAGTATGAAAAGCATATTTGCAATTCTGGTGTCATTGTATGTTGTAATTTAAGGATTAAGCCCATTTTTTTTTTCCATAGTGTTATCTCTTTCTTCTGTGAAAGAACTACTGATGCAGCATATCCAGATTAAGATTGATTAACAATTCTGTGAATTTTGCCCAGCAGCTATAATCGTTGGTTGCCTTGGCAACTTGTGTAGATTAAATCATAAACTAAAATCCAGGGGGTTCAATTAAGAATTCTTGTTGAAATTCAAATTCTTTTGAGGATGAAATGACCAGTGATTCAATATGCACTTGAGAATTCTCAGGGTTGGCTCCTTTTTCTTCAGTGTCATTTACTGGAAATGAAACATTAATATAACCTTCAAGAAGTATTTGCCTCTTGCAATTTACTATTGGTGCTGCTGCATTAGGAATAATGAAGCTTTGTGGTTTCTTTATGTATCAAGGCACAGGCTAAACTTTATCTTGCTGAAAGCAGAATCTGATTCATTGTATTCACTAAGCTATTTTTCTTGAGTTTAATACTGACCATTTATGCCAGCATTGGTCCTAGCGCTATTTTTAATGCATTTTTTTTTTATTTATTTATCATGCTATGGCTTTAATTTTGAAATCTGTTCCTAAGGGGCTTTTGTTTGAATGCTGAAGCTACCCAATGTCCAGTTTGTGGCTGCAGAGCAGGGCCAATGTTGTCTGTTCTGTTCCTTCAGCTTCAGTTTGGAGGTTTCCAGTAATAACTGGATAAATACCAGGGCCTGTTCACTTCCTTTTGGCCATACTGATCTTTCTGCTACTGATTTCCTTGCAACTGCGTTGCCTTTCAGGTCTTCTAGGCCCTTTTCTAGAGTCCAGATGACCCTTTCTTTGGGCAGATGTGCTTTTCCTTTAATGCTGTTGCGGGAAGTCTCGTTTATTGCCCATCTGCCTTTCTCAGAAATGTCTTTGCCTCACAAAATGACCTTCAGGTATTCTGATATGGTGCCAAAAAGCAGCAATGCCAAAGTATTAACATGTTGATCTTAACCTTGAACAACCCTTGCCTTTTTCTCTCCCCCTTTGAACAAAAGTAGAGATTAGTACATTAGTGCTTTCAACCTTCATTTACCCTAATGGAAAGTTTTCTTCTCTTACCTTCCATTACTATGTCCCAAGTCCTATCAAAGACAGACGATCTGTTCATACACTAAGTGTGTTCCACCCCACAGAAGGAAATTCAGAATCCCTTTTAAGCAAAATTTTGTGTCTTCTTCCTTTAATCTTCCTTAAAGTGTTAGCACCACTTTTTCCTCAATATATGGTGCTGACCTCCTTTGTAGACAAGATGAAACAATGAAGATGTGAGAAAATAAGGTGCTTCTTTTGAAAGAATTAAATAAAAAGAAAGGGTAAATATTGCTATATCCTGCCAGAAACTGAGGCAAAAGCAGTATTTACCACTTACAGTGGTAACAGGGGAAGCTGCCCCTTGCATTTCCTGTTTAAGTTGCTCTATTTCAGTTTTGGGGTTTGGTGCATATGCTACATGTTAGAAATATAAAGGCAGGGTTCTAAACAGCTATTCTGAAATTATCTCAATTGCACTGAATTTCATAGATAAAAATCATAGTAATCAGAGAAAGGAAAGTTGATATAAATTTAATAACATCTTAAAGATAAAATGCCATCTATTTGGCAGCTGAATATAAAGACAAACCTAAACTCCTTTGGGCCCTCTGTCAGCAAGAAATCTTTGCAGCTATATTTTAGTCCAAAAATTATCCCTTGAAACCTTTTTAATAATTCCAGCAGTTATAACAAATTATGTTGAATTACACAGTAGGCCTAAAGCATGATCCTAGAAGCCTGAAAATTCTGAATCTAGTTTAGGACATAAAAGAGTAGCTCTGGGAGGAAAAAAATATAGAATAAAGTATAGCAATTAAAGTGTAGTAGGATAAAAAAGAAGCCTAGTTATTTCACATGCTCTAAGGAGTCTTTTTTTGAGCAGACTAAAAACTTTGTATATGTTTTGGCTGGAAGAGAGGAACTTTCTTATAATTAAAAACTAATTAATGAAATTTAATGAAAATGAAAGCTCTGCTACCAGTTTTTCTGGAAAGTACTTCCTGGCTCTTTAATGTCAGTTTGGTAGCCAACATGTGCTTACAATTTGTGAAACCCAACAATTTTGTTTTATTTGATATTTGTGGTGGGTTTTGTAATTCCAGCACAGAAACAGTGCGCAGTAGTGCCTCCAATAACTGCATGGAAATGCAGCTTTGCTAAACTTTGCTGCTGGGGTTAATGAGAAATCTGTTCTGTTGCTGCCTTGCTTACAGAGCTATTCTGCAGCTCTACACCATTCTCAGATGAGTTTCTTTCATTTGAAACTCTTCATTCTGAAATCACAAGTGCAAAGCTCATACTTGCTTCATCTGTGCTCTACATTCCTTTCTTTTGCAGTAAATTAGTAATTTCAGTTACTAATTTATAATGAATCAATTGGGAGTAGGCCAGAGGGAAACTTAGGTGATGAATGAATGGCCCTCGTGGTTTTCTTATCCTAAAATAAAAAAGGCTAAAGGGATAAGGTGGAGGAGGTTTACAAGAACATACATAAAATCATTTGTATACTGAAACAGATTTCTATGCAGTTATGCATTATGTCTTTTAGATGTAATGAATACTAGAGAATCTTACCTTTCCTTAATTATATCGACCCATAAAGCAGTTTCAATCTGCCTACTTTGAAAGGCTCTATAGAAATCAGTATTACCATTGTCTTCTGATTTGGTGAAACAAAAGCACAGTGTGGCCCAGAGTTGCACAATTTCATGGTTGAGCCAGCAGCAGTTTCCTGGGTCCCTTCCAGTGCCCTAGCAATTCTTTCCCATCACCAATATTCACTGGTGTGCATAATACAAGGATTGTTTTGTTCTATAGTAAAATGCTTGCAGAAAGTCAGAGATGCTCCCACAGGACAGTGGGACTTCATACATGACGGGTGAGTGCTGAAGGGCTCACATTACCAAATGCTGATGGAAACTCGCCTGTCTTGGCAATAGGGATTACATATTGTCAAAGTACCTGGTTTAGAAGTTTGTAATTTGCAAGGCAGGCATTTATGAAATAACACCTACAAAGTGCATGCATTCTTTTAATGCAACGGTGATGTGATGGGCTGTAACACTAAATGTTTTCCACTGTGCATGAGGATTTAAATGAGTCAGACTGATGAATTACCCAGCTCTTCAGAAGTAGCTGAGTAATGGTCATCCAAATTATAGCAGAATATATAACTAGCTGAAGTAGAACCAAGTAGTTTTTCATCTGTGTTCTATTCTGCAAACCCATAAGAAAACCCCTTCTAATCCAAGTATGAATCATTTAAAAACATGTGTGTAGACTGTAAGATCTATCGGCCAGGCCCTGGTAAGTAGATGTGCTGATGGAGATTGCTCTTTAAGACAGCTCTCAATGAGAAAGGTGTTAGGAGAAGAGGAGAATAGGTTTGCGTCATGCTGTGGACTTTTAACAGATTGCTTTCCAGCTGCCTAGCACTAGCAGGGCAAATGCTGGCATGTAGCATGTAGTGAAGATGGATACATACAACACTGCCTGGCAAGCATACAAGCAAATAATTGTTATCAGCAAGGCAGAAACATGATTTTGGCCTCTAAAGCAAGGAGGTAAATGAGGAATTAATTTTAGTTTCTACCTAGACTGACCTAAAAGATTAGCTCACAATTGTTTTTCATTTCCTATATCCTGTCTTGCTGCAGGTTTTTAGATATACATGAAAGACTCAAACTCTTTTACTTATTCAGAGAAAAATAGTTGGGGTTAGATGCATGCTTCTAATTCTGTTCACAGAATTGGGATCAGGCTGACACATTATTTTCCTGTCAAATCTTTCTCTGATTTCTGCAATTAATATATAACTTCTAGCATTAATGCATAATAAATTCCTGCCTCTTGCATCTTTCAGATCAAGTTTGTATTTTCATACTAAAATCGGCATGTGAGTCAATAAAGTGCAGTGGCATCCAAATTAACTATTTGATTGCCTTTTGTAGATACTCCTATTGAAATATTTTAGGCATTAAAGTAACATAAATCAATGCTAATAAGCTTCATTAATATATCCTTAATGTGTCCTTTAAGGTAATATACAGCACCATGAAGTCTGACATGGCAGAAGAATGCAGTCTGAAGTCTTGTTGCTGCAGTAAATTTACTCATTCAAAGTGTGTGTGTGAAATGAATGTTAATATTGGAAATATATTTAGCATTGGCAAGTTTTACTTTTCCTTCCTTGCAGCGTGCAAGAGGAAGCTCTATGGGCATTATTCAGCTTAGCAGGGGGGGGGAAAAAGTCTTATGAAACTTTAAAATGATACATTTAGGAATGGTAGTCAGGCAGCACATTAATCTTTACAAGGGTTATCTGTCCCTGGTGGAAAATGCATGATAAGGTGCCATCCTTTTAAATCTCCCAGAACTCTATGGATGAGAAGGATGGTGAATGTTTAAACCTCAAAGTTTATGTAGAACGTTAATTCCTAAATATTGTGACTGAGGACAACTTTAAATGGGTCTATCCCTGGGTTTTGTCAAGAAGTATCTTCAATACTGTGATTACACTTGCAGCCAGATTCTCTGGCTAAGAAATCAAGTATACTGCCTGAAACAAAGCATGACTTGCTTTAGCAATAAGGGTTGTGTTGATGGCCCTGTATAAGAAAAGCTGGCCCTGCTGTAATATGAACAATCATCCCCCATCATTAACTCTATTAATTCAGAGCATCCATATGAGGGCACCCACATTCATCTGCTGTGTTTCTCTCTCTTCTTTAGTCCTCTTTCATTAGGGTCACGAGCAGCATATTAGCTGTATGAAACACAATTTGTTGCTTTCTGCACCGATAGGTTGAGGTGTATTAATTCTCTGACAAACCCATCCATGCAAAACAAGCTTGTTACAAATGTGCAGACTGGGCTCTCTTAGATTGCCTATCTGAAACTGTCAGTGTCCCTCCACACTTTTTCTTATTTATTTTTCATTTGTAATGTCTTTCTGCTTGGTACAAACTGGACACAGTGTCATTCCTTTCAGTCTGTTCTCATTGCCTTTATTCTCCAATTCACTCAAGCACAGATCCCTCACAACAGCTGGCAGAAGATTATCCAGCTTGCTTCAAACCCCCCCCCCCCCCCCCCCCCCCCCCCCCCTCCCTCTCTCGCTCCCCCCCCTCCCTCC
>NDXB01008615.1:73353-96200 GCA_002631895.1 Agapornis roseicollis
AGCCTTCTCTTCTCCAGGCTAAACAACCCCAACCTCCTCTGCCTGTATTTCCAGCCTATAAGATTTAACCAATAATTTATTTTATGAAATAAAAATTGGCCAACTTTCTGAAACGTCACAAAGCATCTACCAGCTAAGTTTAAGGAAAAAACAAATCAATACCATATCCATTGTTCATTAAAAATCTGTTGCTCTTAAAGTATTTTAAGCACCTCATTCAACCTCAAAGGTTTTTGGTTTGAGAGAACTTTTTATGCCTATGATGCAGGAACCAGAGACAGTCTTGTTTCAATATTTCTTCACCCTGACATAAAGGATTAATCCAAAAAGAACAGGTGAAGGGGCATTCCTTTGTTCTGGTGGTACGTTTTGATTATTGACTGCATAGAGTATACTCCCCTATCAAAAGGAAACGCTCTAAAGTAGAATATGTGAAAATATAGGAATTCAAACACAACTGACCTATCCTTTAATACCTGAGATAAAGCAAAAATGCTGACAAAAAAATAAAGCCCCTCCCGAAAACCCCTCATCATGACACCAAATTAGCTAGAAATGTTAAAAACTTAATTTTTGTACCTGCTAAATAAATATTAACATTTAAAAAGCTTTTATTATAGAGATACCTCTCATAATATGCCTGGTCAACTGCTGAATCACACACGCATTGATACAGCACCATGTGGGAAAAGAAACCAGTTTTACCAACAGTTTGGCACCACTTCCAAATGAAGTGATGTCAGTTTAGTATATTACACTGGCCTTGTTATAGGCACATTTCCTGATGTCTCCCTCCTGCAAAAACTCTTCAGTGTTGTTGAAATGCTATGGTAGAGCTGCTCTGCAGCGCTGTTGAAATGCTATGGTAGAGCTGCCACTCAGAGATGAGACTGGGAAAACTGCCATGGCCAGAGAGCTGATACTTGTTTTCTGTTGTTGTCAGGTTTGTTTCTGAAAGGAGAAACCAGAATAGCTCTTATTTGGCTCAAATTAGTCTGTGCCTGGGTATCTTTACAGTTATGATCTCAGTGTAAAAATGGTCGTGGTATTACACAGCATAGATGGAGATTTTAAGCTGTAGCTGCAATGTTTGGAAGTGCTTGCAAAACTATTATTTATCCTAAACCACAATTTACTTCTAGACCAAGATTATTTGAGGTGCTATTGCTCCCTGAATAACCAAATCCTGTTCTTCTTCAAAGCAGTTAACTCCTTCCAGATGCTCTGCTGTGCAGTATATCCTGCCTAATTGCCAGTCTGGGGCCTGATGTGGGTTGCGTCATCCCTAAAAATCCATCGGCAGCTATGAGCTTCACTCCAAAGCCCTGTCTCCCACCAATACAAAGCTCTAAGGATTTATGAGTGTGATTCATCACTTCTCACATAATCTCAGACTAACCATCACGCAAAACTAGCAGTACAACATACCTACTTTTTGCCACTGACTACTGTGGGACCTGTGATGTCAAGCTTGGACTGAGATACATAACTTTTAAATGTCTAAGAAACAGTCAAATCATGCCTTGACATAGCGTTTGTAAACATTCTTACAGTACTAAACAGAAAATGTTCACTTGTATTTTTTTATGAGTTGACTGACAGGAATATGTAATTATATCTCTGCAGTATAGTTAATTATTATAGTTAAGAATAGCACTGAGAAGATTTGATTTAATAAGATTGGTGACATTCAAAGACATCATAGTCTCAGCATACTTTTTTGACTCTTATCTCCAATGGCTTTCTAAAAGGTTGGATTGAAAATATTTGGGTTTGTGTTCCAGACACAGATGCTCAGTTAAGTTAAGAGAGGCATAAGGTCATCCCAGTGTACTTTAAACATGTGCAAAGTATACATTTCTGCTGTGGAGCTGTACGCTCCTACGCACATCCTCTTCAATAACTTGCTTTGGAATTCTGCTGGAAGCAGCTAGGATTGGGTAGCAGGCTGGCATAAAACATAGAACAAAACAGCAACAAACTATAATATTAATTGGAAGGTTAAGAGAAGAACAGGGAGATTGAGAAGGAAATAAAGTCACAGTAGCTTGAGACTGTGTCTACAGTCTGCGTTTTTGCACAGCATGGATATACAGAAAAGGTTTTGGGTTTCAGTATTAAGCATATTCTGAGTGAATGCCAGATAGGAATTTCCTTTAAAAAAATAAAGTAAAATTAGAAAATCTGGCCTATGCATCAGACTACTACTGCTGTGCCCAGAATACAGAACCAGTGGCCTCCAGAAAAGGAGAGCCTCTTGGAAAACTTCAAGTATTCTTCAGCATTAATAAAAGGGTTCTAGTTATTGTCCAGACTGACACCTAGTATTGCCAACACTTCATTCCGCAATGCTGTGTGAAGGGTCATGACATCTGTCTTGTGCAGTAACTTAGAAAATAAAGTAACTCACAACTGCATATCTGACACACCCCAGTCTTTCCACTCCCACTGCCCTAGTTATCTTCCCAGGCTGTCTGTTACTGTGTCCTGGAGACAGATGGCTGTTATGTGTTGGCTCAGCTATTTTATCCTCATTTTCTTTGAATCTTTTTGTCTGAAGATGGATATGTTCAGTCCTGAATGTTGCCAAAGATGAGCATTTGAGAAGCTGATAAAAGATGTGGCCTAATTATGTATGAGGCTATTTATCGAGTATGACATTTTTAGTCACTTAAATGACACACACATAAATAAGCATAAATCCACAAAATGCATAGGCAACTTGGACAGGCAAGATACTTACCTTTCTGATTCCCACAGCAAAATTGATATTTATTAATCAACCTGCCTGCCTCTATAATAAACTCCTGTAGCTCTCAGTGTGTGGCCTCATGAAATGCTTTGTAAAAATATGCTCCTCCCTAAGAGATTCAGACCAGCTGTTAAGCCAGCTAGCTGAACAGCTCTGCTCAGTTGCTATCTAATTAGAGTTATGTGCATTACTGAATCCTTGCTTTTTGAATCTTGTAGATAGAATGCTTTAGTTTGCATTAAAAATGTGATATGGAATCTGTGTTGTCTCTGCAGAGATGTTCTATCAGATGTGTGGATTTAAATTTGCATTTTTAAAAATAATACTAATGTACATTATAACACAGATGTGGAGAGTTATTTAATTGCAAAAAATACATGAGTGCTCATGGGAAAAGCAGTGTCGTTCAGATTATTTAATACCATGGGTTATGATCACAGCTGAAGAAAGGATAAATTGCTTGTTCTTGCATAGCTTCTCCTCTTCATGGAGGATAAATTACACCAGAGTTAAGTGCCAGAATCAGTACTTATTTATAAATGAATTCAGGGTTTTTATGGTTGTCGATTTTTATTTTCATTGACCTGTGGGTACACTTCTAAAGTACTTTCACATGTATTGAGAAGCCTAATTAAGTGAAAGATATTACTTTTTGTAGCTTTCCAAAGTCTTTTAGGCTTTCCACTTGTTAAAGAAAATGCAGTTGGATGAATCAGACGTGTGCGGCTTTTGCAGCCAATGGTTTGACATTTCTTCCCAACTGAAGAATTACTTGTAGATTATTTGGCTGGTGATGACAATAGCTAGATATGTTGTAAATGCCTAAGCTATTTAGGCAACCTTTAGTTTTTTACCATTGTATGCAATACTGTCTGGGACATAGAAATAGGCAGGCTCCCTGTTCCAAGTGAATATGTAATCTTTTCATAAACCCTTGTATAGTGCCTAAAACTGTGAAATATATTAAAGCAGAAGAGAGGCTTTGCCACAGTCATGAGAGAGAAAAAATGTCATTCATAAATCAAAACTCTCACTTAAATCAGTGGAAGAAGAGAAATTAATGGTCAGGAATTATGAAAGGGGTGGGTTGGCTGGTATTTGTTTGAACCGAAGCATCCTACAGAGCATCCTAGATATAACTGTATTCATCCTATGTGTAAGTTTGTCTACTTCCCGAAATTATTACTGGGAAAATTTTGGAGCATGATAGGAATCAACTACAACTTCTACAATAGCAAAAGCCCCATTAGGAACATACTAAGTTTAAAACAATGCTATATGTTATGATGGTGGTTTAGAGTCATATTTTACTTACAATCCTGATTTTAAAACCTGCCCAAGAAGGACACATAAGTAAAACAGGTATTAAAAGTGATATTCAATAGCATTTTAAGACTGTATTTGTTGCTCTGACTAGGCCTTATCAATGCATGTAAGGAACACAGACTGGATATTTAAATGTAGCCCAGATTATATCAGTTTTAGCAGTCTCCCTCTATGCATGGAAAAGCATTGTGGAAAATTACCTCATTTTCTGAAAGCTAGAATTTTGCAAGTGGCTTGTAATTAATTTTGTTATCTTGGGCTTTCAAAGGTTATCCACTTGTAATTTTTGACCAGTTTCAGCTTCAGTGACTTTATTTACATGTATTTCCAGCATAGCTTGAAATTGTTTTCTTTTCTCTTTGCAATCTTTTGAATTTACATTTGTAATGTAGCTTGCCTTGCCCCTACATCATGTTCAGTGCTTGTGCAACTTAAAATGCAGGTCTTCCTTCAGCAAGGTACATGGCACACTCCTAAATGTACAGCTATGGAGGCTGAAACCTAGGCTGTGTGCCCTGTGCTAGATACCGCTGAAATTGTGACTTTTAAAGTACTGTCTGGTATTTCTTATCTCTTTTTATGGGCAAAGAAATTCAAGATGTAACGTATATCTATTATATATTGCTTGGTTATGCATTGAGCATGTAATGAAAGCCAATGGATTAGTGTGCTCTTTCATGTGCTTGTTCTGATGGAAATCCCAGAGGTAGGAACATCATGTTTTGGTACTGAGTTGTTGCCCTGAAGTATACTGAGGTCATGCGTTCATATAGCATATTTGTGTTGTCATGTTATGTTCTAAGTTTTAATGGTGATTTATTGCTCATAACAAATAAGGAATATACCTTTTGATTACCTCTAGTCTGCTTCAGGCTGAAACCATCTGAGGCTGGAAGATTATGCTGCCTGCTTACCTCATCATTAAATCACAACAAATTACCAACACTTTTGTGTAATGCATTTGCAATCCACCATCTTTTTATTGTCTTTCCACAGCATTACTATAGGAAGAGTACCTTCTCAGGTAAATAGGTATTACTTAATCCACTACTTCTAAGGAACAAAAAACCCCCAATATATGCCTATTACATACTTGATAGGGAAAGCTTGAAAGCAGGAAAAAACATGTCAGAAAGCATTTAAAAGGGTCTGCTTTTGGTGGTAGGATGTGCTTAACCTTAAGATGATGACTGTGGAAGTGCTAGGCAGGTTAGTGTGAGGTAGATGAAGCACTCCCCTTATTATCCATTGAATGTGGGGCTTGCTGTAACAAGGATCTAATCCACATGAGAGCTGGGAGTCGCCATAACCCAGACTAACTGCTATCATTAACTGAAAGACTGGTAGGTTGTGACAACCAGCAGTATCCAGGAGCCTGACTCTACTAGGATAAGGAGTTGTAGAAGTCTGGGCCCTTTTATCTTCACTGAACCTTTCAAGACTTCTAAATGGCAAAAAGGACAAAAGTGCAGAGAATAAGAATGTTTCTCTTAAGATCAGAGAGCCCTCCAATGCTGGGAATGGACTTTTGGCACATTGCTCATTTCTTAATTATCTCAGCTGGAAGCAGAAAGCATTTTTGAGCTTTTGCTTCAGTTCACTATCTAGCTGGCTCTCCTAGAGTCATACAACAAGTAGCTGGAGTCCTTGGAGATGCTTATTCTGGTGTATCACCATGTGGAAGGCAGAGATGAGTTACAAAAATCTGGGTATATTCAATCTTTTATGTGTTTAGCTGTGGGGAGTGGGGGAGAAATGGCTCTTCGTTCAACTTTCATTCTGGGAGTTCTTGGCATGAAATTTGGTGCTTACCAGTATACGTGAAAAATAAGCAGCACATAATTTCTTGCTTTTGTAGCGGTACTTTTCCTCAAGATGCTTTTCTAAAAGTTCACAGAAGGTCACTCTAGGATCTTCACAGTGTCTGGGTGACATGTGAGAAGATAACTCGTGCGCCCAGCTTGGCAGATATCGATTTGCAGATAAGTGTGGGAGAACCTTTTGGGCTGCAAGATGCATGAATCCAAAGGAAGTATTTCCAGTGAGATGTGCAGAACCAGAGATTTTAAAAATACCTGTTGACTGGGATCCCGAGGGAAGGCTAAATGTAAATTTAATTCAGACAGCAGAATTGACAGCTCTGGAGAAGGCTGAAATGTTCTCACTTTTGATGGAAAAAGAAAGATAAATATTTTGACAATTTCAAGGAACACTTTCTAAATTTTCTGCTGGTTAGTGAGCTCAGAAAGTTTCTGTTTTCTTGAAATACTCAGATTAAATCTAAGAACTTCAAAGTGTTTGAAAAGATGCTATTTTTTTATTGTTATCCAAAAAAGCTGTAACAATTTTTGTGGACTTTTTTTATCAGCTCTATTCTGTCTGTTATCAAAGAATATCCCACTAGCCATATGCTGCCTCAGTTCTTCCTCTAGTTTTCAAAGTGCCAAAATACTTTGCAATAAAAGTTTACCTCCACAACTGTTTCTTATGCTTGTCGTAAGGAATCAGAGTAATGTGGACTGGGGTTGCACTCAAATAATATTGATTAAGAAAACATGGTGTGGCAAATCTTCTCTTACTCTTTGTTAGCATATAATGAATTAACTGAAGTGTGTTTTAAACAGGTAAACCTACTCTTTATATTTCAACATTTGCTATAGATTTTTCTGCTTCTGAAGATCTTCTCATAGGCTTAAGAATAACTTCTCCTTGACCTCATATTTCTTTACAGTTCTTTTCCCTTTCCAGTCCAATTGGGTTTAACACCACCATTTATTACTGCTATTGCTAAAATCACCTTTTCACGTGTCACATTAGAATGAAGCATTTGAGTAATCAGTTTTGTTATGGACTCACGCAGACCTTTCAGCAGAGTTCTGTAAGGTTTTGTATTAACCAGTGTGGGGATGGATGCTCTCTTTTTCCTTAATACTTTCTATAACATTGCTTCACATTTATTAATACTTTTATCTTTAGACTGTCCCAGTGCAGTAGAACATTTTCATTTTCTATTCATTTTAAGAGCGAGGAGCTTTCTTGAAAAGAACAATTCAGCTCATGCAGAAGAGTTTTAGTAGAATCAAGACAGAAAACCTGGTGTCTGGTCTGCTATGGTTTGGGTTGTCCTTTGTTTTGTTGAGCAACAGGAATGTGGTGAGCTAGTTCAGAAGCATGGAGACCTCTTGTTTCTGCCTGTAGAAAACAAGAACTGCAGCCAGTCCTGGATAAAGACTTGTTGTTTAGCTATCCTACTTAATAATAGACCATCTGATATTTGGAGGAGTTAAGTAGAACACTGTTATCTCCATGCTTCTTCTCTTTTGTATTTTGGCAAGAATACATTGTTTTTTTTAAAATCTGTGTTCAGCAACTAAAGTGTTCATCCATATTCTTTACAATTTGTCTCTGAAATGACTTAACTTCCTAACTAATATAGAAATGTTGAACTGTAGGACCTCTTCCCATAAGCTGTGAGGCTCACAGCCTAGGAAAGCTGAGAACAGAGGTAAAAAGGAGGAATTGAAATGGAAAGCAGCAGAGGTCATTACCTGTTGTGTTTGTTTCTTCCCCACGTGTGGGTTATGTTTTTAACATACATTAAAAAGCCAGGTTAGAAGCCCCTGGAGGGTGGAGGGTAGTAGGGGTTTCTCAGGTGGGGTATGACCCAGCCAACAGCAGAATAGGGCTGGAGACAGTTACATCTGGTAGCAGGGGACTGCTGCTCTGGCAGAAGCTTGGGAGAGTGACCAAGGGCAAACCAGCCTCTGAGATTACAGTGTTTGGGGTGCATGTGCTGCAGGAACTCTGCTGCTGCTTAGAAATGTACTGGATGTGTTCAGGCCTCCCAGGTATACATACATGTATCTACCTACAAGGATGTGGTAGAATGCGGCTAGTTTATATCTATTCTATTTGGTGTCATCACTTGTAATTCCTTAATGCTTCATATGAAACATTATTTCTTGTGTATGAGGGTTATCTGGAGAGATTGGATAAGGATAAGGGCTAAGCATATTCACCTCAAACTATTAAATGATCTTAGGTCATAGGAATCCATGTGTTTCACTGATAACTTGCTATAACTTGTGGTGATTCTGCTTAAACTGACTTAAATGTTGCTCTTGAGGCTGATAAAGCAAAAGTGAGATTTAAGGAGGTCTTTGAAAGAAAAGGCAGCTTATAATCAGCCAGAAATAACATAATGTTTATGATAGGATGACATTCCCATTCTTGTGCCTGCAATGCTTTTTTGGGGGTTCTTTGTGAAATGAACAGCTCATTAAAGGCAGCCTCATTTACTGTTGCTAAAGAAAAGATCATATGGAAAGGATATCTGTGTGGTCTTTGTGGGTAGATAAATGCATGTAAATGGATTTACCTGCTCGGACTGCTTGTCTGCTCTGGACAGACTGGCACAGAACTGAGTTATAGAGAGGGCTTTGCCAACCCTGCTTGGCTTTGGCCATGGCATATCCTGTGGCTACACAGCTGGGAGGGAGGAGATTGCTTGATTCAGCTTGCAGATTCTCTTATTTCCTTTATGGCTGTTATCAAGTCACTTAGTGCCTTACTTCATCCCCTTCTGAAAGACAAATATAATATCCTTCTGAAAAGGAGATATAATATTCCATCATCACACAGACTTTTTCATATGTACAAAGAAAATAAAGGCACTTGAACACTACAAGATGGGAGTCATATGCACAGCCCTGTAACATAAGTGTTTCTACACTGAATTCAGTTTTGTTCATGGTTATATTTGGCAAGTCCCTTGCAAAATGCATTGGTGACACACATAAGCACTGCTTGCAATGTGTGGTTCCTTTCTTCTTTTTCCCTCCCGAAGGATAAATTTTGTAGTTCATATTATTTCCTGTGGGAGTACTTGCCATGCAGATACATAACTGTACTACATACACTGTGCTTTGATTTGATACAAGAATCTGAGCAGCATAATGGTACATCTGAGTGTTTTATGCCCCATTTTAGTTGTGATTTCTTAATGTAGCATGAAAAGGCTTAAACATTTCTAGCAGAAAGGTAAAGCAGGATCTGATCTGTGCTGAACTAGGAACAAAGACTAGAATAAAGAGGAATTTTTCAAGGTTTTATTTATTTCTAAGGCTGTTATTTCTAATGGTTGTTATGTTACTTGTGTGACTCACTGGAGTTTCCTATGCACCAGCAGAAACTAGAGTGGAAAATCAATTTCTAAAATCAAAATTAAGTACCATAATTAGGTTTGTCTCCATTTTAAGGCTTAACAAATAAAAGCGGAAAAAGAACTGACTAAATCTAAAACATTCTCTCATGTCATTACATTGTAAAGTGCCACAATACATCCACGTGTCTTAGTGTTTACCATAGGACTTCTTTCATCTCAGTTTCTTGTGCTTCCAAAGCTAAAGCTTTATTTCATGCTGTTATGTAGCAAAGCACATCATCCTGTCATGTCTTGACCTGTTGCACCACAAGTAGCAAGTTGAGTGCCGTCTACCACATCAAGTAATTGCAGAATAGAAAAGAAGTGATAATTGCAAGGAAGACGGCACAATTTGGGGGGCTTCATGCTTAAAGGTGATACATGAGAGTAAATGCTTGGATTTTATTTCTTCACTGCTCTGCACCCTGTGACATGGTGTATGAAATTCTTCATCCCCTCTGCTAGAAGACAGTTCTGCCATACATCACAGAAGGTGACAGCGATGTCTGCACGCAGTATCTTGTATTTTAAAGAGGAAGTTAGACCTGGGGCAAATGTGCAGTGTCACAGTTGTGTTTCTGAAAGCATAGTTTCTAAACGAGAAAAGATTTGGTACAAGAAATATGAAGGGAGTATAAAAACTTAAACTAGAAATGAACAGCATGAACCTCTGCCATCCTTAATACACAGCATTTAATTTTCACTTCTTTTTGTTTTCCATTTTTTATCCCATTTTGCTTCATCTTCTGGTTTTTGTTGTGGGTTTTGGTTTGGGTTTTTGTTTTCTTCCCCTCTGCAACATTTCATTGTTAGGATATGTGACTGTTCTCAGAACCACGATGTTCTATTCTGGTCATCGTCTGAGATGCTCCAATGAAGCGTCTAAGTTTTAAGTAATTTAGGTTTACTCATCTTAAAAATCCAGGCATAAGTGATAGAATTTAAAAGAAATTATTAAAAACAAACAACAAAATCTGTTACAAAACATCAAAACTGGTAGAAAATGGTTAAGAGTAGAAACTTAAGTGTTTGACACTGGTGAGGCCACACCTTGAATCCTGTGTTCAGTTCGGGGCCCCTCACTACAAGCGAGACACTGGGGTGCTGGAGTGGGGTTAGAGAAGAGCAACGGAACTGGTGAAGAGCCTGGAGCACAAATGTGATGGGGAGTGGCTGAGGGACCTGGGGGAGGCTCAATCTGGAGAAGAGAAGGCTCAGGCAGGACCTTATTGCTCTCTTCAACTGCTGGACAGGAGGATGGAGTGATGTTAGGGGTCTTTCCTCCCAAGTAACAAGTGATAGAATAAGAGGAAAGATCCTCGAGCTGCACCAGGGGAGGTTTAGACTGGAGATTAGGAAATCTGTTTTCCCCCAAAGGGTTGTCAAGCTTTGGAACAGGCTGCCCCAGGGAAGTGGTGGAGTCACCATCACTGGAGGGATTTAAAAGATGTGTAGATGTGGTGCTTGGGACATGGTTTAGTGAGGGACTTGGCGGTACCTCTGTTTATAGCAAAGAATGAAAAATCAGGTCCTTACAAAATCTTGGGACTTCCACCTACTTTAATTGCTGTAAGGTCTGAATACACAAAATTTATATCTTCTGGATGGAATAGCAGACCTTGAGGTTCCTGTTTTTTCTAGTATTCTGATCATTAAATAATATGTCTTGGCATCCTGCAACTGTGTAAGATAATTAGTTGTGCTGGGGATGGGAAATGATTGCTTGTACAGTCAGCCAGATCAATATCTGTTGTTGCCTAGTACTAAAAAACAAAGCTAGCTACCTTAGTTTCACATCATCAGCTCTGTTCCTGTATCCACAGCATGCCAAGTGCTAACATATAAACCCTGAAGCAAAGAGATTGTTTTAAATCTTTGCTATTTCCTTTTTAACTTGTCCCATTCCATGTCCATTTCACTGGAAACAGAGTTCTACAGACCCTGGGTGACTAATCTTTTCATCTGTCTACCCATTGTTACAGGAAAGGCATTATTGATGGCTCAAGTTTATTTGTATTTTAAATAGTCCTGTCATCACATTTTATGTCTACTGTGTGTGTATATATTCAGAGAGAGGTAGGAGAGAAACAGAATCTACAACTAACATTTATCTTCACCACAGGTGTGTGAAGGGGAGGTTGACACTCTATGTGTGCGCTGTGAAAAGTCAGCCCTTAAGAGAAGATTAATTCCCTGTCCAAAGGAAAACTGCACTTCCTCCCATGAGCAACGGTGTTAAAATTGAAAAAGGACATTAGCCATCAGAAATACTGGTGATGCTCAGTGCATTCAAACATTTGGCAAGGTGTTTGAAACCACCATCTGTTTCAGTACTGAGCATCAATTGTTGTTGCTTGCAATGTTGGGGGATCCATGTTATAAGAATCATAGGATTCAACACTGTAGTTGCTTTATGCTTATCCCATACATCCACCTGTGGTAAGACCAATTCTTCTCATAGAGGCACAGAAATGCAGTGTAATGTACATCAGAGGTGTGGTATGGTTTACTGGAAACCACAGTCTTCTCTGCAGCAAGAAACCCCTTGTAAAATTTGCTCTTAAGTGATTATCTGCTGTCTGTGATAGTATTGCTGTTCAATTGCATGCATCTCTCTGCCCTTGTAACGTAGCACTTCAGCGAGCAAGTTAAAGTACATATTACTCCTGTGAGCAGACAGCAGCTGGGAGCTCCAATTCTTCTTCTAAAGCAGTTCGGCTTGTAGCACTTCTGTAAAATGCAGGCTGTTATGGTTACAGTAAAATATTAATAATCATAAATTCCCTGGGTACCAGTACAGTCCTAATAAACATGCTATTGACGATGTATGGCAGACTACTGCATGATGGAGCAGAAAAATGGCTTATAGTCTGGCCATTTCTATGTTGTAGGGTTTGGACACATCTGCAATTGCATGCAAATAGTTAAAAATGTACTTCTGATTAGAACCAGAATTAGGTATTTGGTGAGATTTATTCTTCCTGATCTAACATTTTCAGTGGGTGGAGAAAATTACCTCCCTACTGCTTTGTCATTATTCCTTAAGTGAACAATGTATTCTATCTTTTTTTTTTCCTTTAAGTGGGATGAATTGTGGCTTTTTATTGCTCTCTATTTTTTCTGAATAAATAGTTCAGTAAAGCTGCTAATGTTGATGATGGAAGTCATAAAAAAGAGGTTTTATTGTTTAATGAGTGTTTCCTTCGATTTTTCTCAGCAGCCTAATATACATAAGACTATATAAATAGTTGCTTGAGAGGATGTACTCTTCTTTTTGTTGTAGTGCAATGATGTCAAATTATTCTCTTCATAAAAGCACAGGAGCAGAGTGGGAGAGGTGTTCTACTGTTTATGCAGATAAAACATGAGGTTTACTTTTTTCCTGTTCTTTTTACTTTAACATTTGCAGTGTTGGTTAAGCTGTGTAATGATGTGCTGCTTCTTGTCTCTTCTTTTTTTTTATTATGTTTCCTTACAGTGATATCCCAGCTAGAAACAAGATCTCTGATTTCTTCTTAAGTTTTTCAGGCCATCTTTCTTTCTTCTCTTCCCTTTCCTCTATTATAGGGCACTCTGTCATCCCACAAATGTGGAGAGCGGTGCGAGTCTGCTACATGGCATAATAAAGGGCTTTGCACCTTGGAGAATCCATCTTACTATCAGCCCAGAGTTCAGAGTGTTGGAGTGGTGTTACGGGCAGATAGCTCTTCTATATCAATTGTGGTCCAGACGAGACAAGATTTTACTGTGTCTTGTGGTCTTACAACTTCCTGGCCACTGGCTATAACTAAATGGCCAACTTGGAAGTAATTAGAAAGTGTTTTCTTCCCAGAAATACTACAAGTTACCAAATATTTTGTCAGAAGACTTTAGATGCTGAGCAAAATCCAAACATTTACCTTGGAGTTTCCTTGACAAAAAAAGTCACTATCTAATAATTGCAGTTTAAAACCAACTTGCCATTTTTAAACATATTAAAGGAATTCTTTGAACTCTTTATAATCTTAGTGGAATTGAGCAGTATATGCCTTCAGGCTTACAGCTTGGGCAATGCCATCCAGCTCCAGCAATTTAGATGTTCTGTGTGACTTTTAAGTAGGAGTAGAATATTTTGCCTTTTTGAATTCATGCACCCTGGAGAAGATAGTTTCAGCAATTCCCTGAAAACCTTGGGGCAGAAAAAATGTTTCCTTGGCCCCAAGAGTCCTATACTAGATTGCTATGAGTGTATTTCCCTTACTATGGATCTGTTAGTTTTGATTTGCTCTTTACCAAAGAATAGCAGAGCAGAAATTATTCTTTCTGTGTGCATCCCGAATGCAGTCCTGCACACAGGACAGCAGTGCTTCCCCCACATGTTGGAATATCCATAATTGTAGGTGGAAGGGCAACAGGCAGGATTTGGCCTATAATAGAAGGTGTTATCAAATACAAAACCCATCTGTGAACCCTGTAAGTCTGCAGCTTTGATACTGGCTCTGCTGGGAGGAACATCTGGTTAGTCATATGTTGGGAGCCAAAAGGGGTATGTCTCTGCTTATTGTTTAGAGATTATAACTGAAGAGAAGTGCAAGGGTTAAAGCTGAAATATGTGACAAAGGGATATTGGTACATTGCTGTTTCCCTGCAAAAATAGGCATTCATAAACACTTCTTACTCCTATTATAAAATAACTTGCAAGTAGAGGAGGAGGAAAAACAAGCTTTGGTGGGGCAGAAATTACAAATTAATTCAAAAACAACCAAGAAAAGGGACATTTTTCCTTTTTCGGAGCCATTGTCAAAGGAAAACGGAAGTCCTTGGATGGGTCTTAAATCCTTCAGCAAAGCATGTATGACATCAGCAAGTGAACTGAACAGCTATGATGTCTTTCTGTTTCGAAGTGAAGCTAGGTAACAAAAATACCTCTGGATAGATCCCAAGCCACTAGAACAAAGTAAAACCTATTTTTCTTTCACATCTTAATTGCAATGAAGCACATAAAACACCTGTTCCTTCACCTTAATGGTTAATATACAGTTCTATTTTTGGCACCTCTGTACCCCTTTCCTTTCCTGCAGTGCTGTATATCTCAGATTTGAACTGCTGCTGTTTCTGTTGCATGCTGGCAAATCGGAGAGAGAACCAAGGAGTTAAATTTCAGAACAGGAGGATAGGAGGTGAGCTGTCTGCTACAGTAGTTTACTGCAGCTTCCTTTCATACTGACACATATGTAGTTTGTGGTGACAGTGCTAAAGAACTGCAGACAAGCACTTAGCAGACTGGATGTGAGCTGGATGCAAAGATGCCTCACCCTGGACTTCCTGCTGGCAGTATGTAAATACACCTGCAGACTGGCCACACTGGGTGGTTTGTTTTTTGTGTGGAAGGCAGCATGAGAGGACCTGACAGAGCAACAGCATAGTTGAGAGACCTTAACCAGCGTTAGATTTGTATCTCTGCTGTGGGGGAAGTTTTTTTTGGCTTTTTCTTGTGCGCTGCATATTCAGACTGAAATCTTCATCACCACAATGTTTGCCTCTATCTGGTATGCCAAGAAGCTGGGACGCAGGTTTGTGCATAACGCCAGGAAAGCAAAATCAGAGAAGGTATGTTCCTAGTGGGAATATAAAGCCTTATGTCTCATGCAAGCTGCCTGCTGGCATCCTGTTGTATGTCTGGTTAGCTTTCTTTAATACCCTGAAAAACGACCTATTGCTATTCATGATTTCACGTGAGAATCCTTGTATAATTTACATACTATTAAATACTGGGAAAAGATCCTTTTAAAAGTCTTTATGCCCTCTTTCATGTATCTTTTTCTTTCAAGATAAATGGCTGTACATCTGGTATGTTGTGAGATAAGGGAGCACTACAGTGAACTTGTTGCTGTGCTGCATTATTTTTACTAGTACAGTATTAGGCTCTTAAACAACCAGTGACTGTTTGCTGCTTGTATATCCTATTCTAGTATGGGACCAGTGAGAATATAAGCATGTTAAGGGTTTATAATGTTTGGGAATTTTGTTTCATGATACTTGTTGAAACTGTATTGCAGCAGGGTTCCCTTTTATTTAAAAAGATAGAGAATGTAAAAATGGTCAGTATTATCTTTTAGTATTCTTGTTCTTATAAAATCTAACTATGTCTAACCATCTGTTTTGGGAGTCCCTGTAGGTTAAGATTCTTTTGTCTTTTTTTCTCCATGAGCAAAACTTAAATTGGTTTAGAATTTGCAGTAATGATAACTGGGGGATACCAAGACAATTGCTTTTTGTACTAAATATAGAAAGCTTTTAGTTAATAGACCTGCATTCCAGTTATGTCTAAATAAGCAAGAAAAAAAAAAATTGAAAATGAAAGGAATACCTCTGTTATAAACTCAGCATTAAATCTGGGGGAAAAACTTCAATGTTATGTTATAAAGTTACCTCATTAGGCTGGTAATGCTGTCTTCCTCTTTTCCTTGCTGTCTTTGATGCAGTCAAAGAATTTATAAATGGGTTGCTTTATTATATCTTTGATGTATCTTGTGCTATGCAATGCAGCCACCAATTCACTAAGTAGTTATCTATTGCCTGAATTCTTCTGTGCCTGGAAGAGCTTTCCACCTAGAGAAAATGATGATATTTGTGGTTGGGGAGGATGTGAAGATGGGGCAGGGATTTTCTTTTTCTGCAAAGTATTCCCAGAGATTAAAAAGATGCGTGTGATAATCTTGAAATTTAAATTTCCAAGCCATTGGGAAGTTTATCTAAATAATAGTGATTTATATTTTTTATATCATATGCATAAGGGAAAATAGAAATGCAGGCAGCTATACACGGAGCTGTCAAACTTTCTGTGCCGTTAAAAACAAAGGGGGGCATCATATGAACTCTCCTGCTATTTGCATCTTTCTATGGGAAGAAAAAAAGTTGCAGTCTGGATCTTCGTTAGTCCTGAGGGGCTCCCTCCAGAGGAGCACTCGCTTTCAGGCTTCCTCCAAGATGACAGAGGCAGGATGAGTGGACACATTCTACCGCTGGCACAGTGGGGCTCACTCAGGAGCTTTATAAATAGATTTAGTTTGAGTTGTTTAAAGCGTGTGTGTTTATGGGTTGTTCCAAAAGCCTTGAGAATTCTTGTAAAACTGTGCCCGAGTATTCACTGAGAGAACATATCGAGTCTTGTAACAGAGACTAAAGCAATGCTTTAAAAAAATTCCCTTTTTTTTTTGCCTCTGTCTTAATGAATTTAAAACATTTCTATATAAATCTATTCTAATGCTACTTATTCAGCTCTATAAGACTCAAAATAATCAAGATAACTCAGGTCCATTCTGTTCAAGCTTCCAAGCCTCAGAATTTTTATAGAAAAGCTGCTTTTTCCGTGTTATTTGAGCATGCTACTAGCATGTTTGCAAGGGAATTTTATTTTTGCCAGAAGTCAATAGGTATGCAAGACAACACGTTGTAAAATATTTACTTATTATCTTATATCAGAAATAAGATTTATTTCTTGGAGGTTAATTCCATAATCAGGGCTTGGTTTTAACGTTATTTCATTTTTCCATAAATCAATGGTGTTCTCCAATAAAGGCAGAAAATTCAAGTTCCTAGCAGGATGCTATTTCAATAAGTGCTATTGATGATTGGAAGCTGATCAACACTGACATCTTCAGTACAGTACACTGGTAACAGGAGAACACAGATATGCAAATAGGTTTATTAAAAGGTACACTTAAAATACCATTTAATTGCATGGCATGTTTTGGTTTTGCATTTTTTTATATAATGGTTGAATAATCAAATATTTATGCAGTTTTACCTTACATGCTTTTTTTCTGGAAGAATAATTAGCTTTTTCTCCATGTGCATGATTTGAATTAAACATTGTTTTCCTAATGTGCTTTTGGAGGTAATAACATACAGCAATAAATTCTAATAGCCTATGTGTGCACAAAGACTTTCTTGCAGTTAAAAACAGGATAGCGGAGAAGAATGTGGCTCCATAACAGATTTTTCTGTGGTGTTTGGCTGCTTTGGATGAGTAAAAGTCAAGAATTATTTTTAAGGAGTATTTCCAAGAAACAAAAATTTTGGATAATCTTGTTTGTCTTCTTAGGATCAGGAAGAAAACTGGGGAGTGACATGACAGAAGAGGGTTATGACATGGGCTCGTGCACATGCACACATGCACACACATCCTGATAGTGCACATCCTGACAGTGCAGTCCTTTAGAATGCTTTGGGCCTGGATTGTGTAGAGAGAGGACCTGAACTTGGATCTCACTGGTGGGTATTTAGAGAAATAGAGCTTCCAAGGTGCAAAATGGCATGCAGTGCCAAGGGGTGCACACAAAAGCAAGAGGAAGCATGGTGATTTGGGCAGGCCTTTGTAGGATGTGCTAAGGCACTAATGTGAGAGGGTGGTGCTCCTCTGTGTGCTCCCATACCTGCATAAGGGTGTCTGGTGATGGCGATGTGAACGAGTTTGGCCCCCACGGCTCCCATCTTTTCCAAAACTGTAGTTCCCATCTCCATACCCCCTCTCCCTGTACCCCTACAGATTCTTATCTCCCCACACCTGAATATGGCAGTCCCTGCTTCTGGGAGAGCTGGCACACAAATTGCTTTGAAATAAGTGGGACGTGCTTGATCTTGACACTATGTGCCCTGCAGACTTTCTGCCTCAGGATTAGGGTTCTCAGGAACCAGATCTTGGCCTGTGCTGCAGAAGCTGTTTTGGGACTTGTTGAAAGGGAAGGGTAAAGAGTATCAGTAAGTGCCAAAGAGTTGGGAGATTAAAGGGAGGAGGTGGACCTGTTCACATTAAGACGTGTGGCATCTTCTGGGCTGTTTTTCTAATCTCCCTAACCAGTACAGTGTAGTCAAGTGCCAACGCTGCTGCTCCTGGCTTGCATTTCCAGTCCTAGCTTCCTGCCCAGCCTGGAATGTCCTTAGAGGCTGTGGTCAGATGAGCTGGACACTCTGGTAGGGCACCATCTCATTGACTCCCACATAAGACTTAAGGACTTCCTGGTAGATATTAGGCTTCTCAAACTCAGACATAAACTCTTACTGTTAAAGCTTCTTCTGGAGAGTAGAGTAGACATCTGGAAGAACTGGATGAATGCCAGCTTTAGGTGTCCTAACCATTATATTAACCCTTCTTTTAAGTAAGTAGCGCACAGCAGTATTTTTAAGTCATATTTTTAGAATCATATTTTTATGATATATTGAAAAACTTTATTGTAATTCAGAAACAGAACAAAATATTTGGGGAAAAAACAAACAAAAAAATTTGGGAAGTTAAACTTTTTTTTTTTCCCCAACCAGTCCTGGCTAAAATTTCTATCTCTAGAAGTAAAATGGGAGAATGCGTATTAGTTGCTCTTCATGTTTTTATTTACCATGGAAAGCTCAAGCATGTCCAAGTTTCTTACACAATACTGTCTTTATTAGGCTGGATTAAAGAGTTTACTTTTTTCTGGCATATATTTCTGTTACCTATAAATTCTATTGCAATCTGGTTGTCTTGGCTTGGTTGCTAGTGTTACTACTGCCTTCAAGTAGCAAAATATTTAGTACACAGGGAATGCTGGTACCAATATCGCCTGAGATCAACTGAACTCCTCTCAAGGCAGCTCTGCTCTTACCTATGTTATTAAAGTTATTAAAATGCCTTGAGTTTGTTACATGAGAAGATTGTTAGGAGAACAAACGTGATCATTTGAACATTGGAACTAGAATAACTTAAGGCAAAGATTGATGTCTTAAATTTTTCTCATTAAACCACAATCAAGCAGAAATCAAGAGATGTTAACTGTGTGTGGTTATGCTATAAAAATAAGTACTCTAAATGATTGGAAGAAGTACGGAAAAGTAACTGAGCAATTAATCACGTTGATCTGAGAGGGTGAACTAAAGCAGCGTGAAAAAGCTTCTGATAATGCTTCACTACATTAATAGAATTTGGGTTTCAGGATTCAATATCAACAGGGGGAAAGACTTTGCCAAAGTCATCCTGTCATTTATTTTCAATGGGGAAATTGAATACTGTGTTTTCTGCTGGTTCAGAGGAACCCATGAGACCCAAGTTATAAACACTGTTAGAATTAGTCAAGTTGTTGAGTTTTTACATCTGAAGACAACACTCACTTTAAAAGGAGGTTTCTCCTTGTACATTATTTTTGGGAGCAAAACAACAGGCCCCATATAAAGCATTTAAATGAGTTGACTTTGACCATCCTTTTACAGAATAACATTTTTGGTATTCTCTTTCTAGTTTTTAGATACCAAAGTGCTCTCACAGTGTTATCAGATTTAAGAACTAATGTCCCATGCTTGAAAATATATATTTTACCCTAGAAGGTTTAGTTCATCATTCCAGTTTAACTCATTTATTAATTTCATAATTCAAGACAAAAGCAATTCAACTTTTAGAAATAGGTCTATGGTGTATATATGATACAAAAAGCATGCAGTTTCTGGGCCTTCAGTTGTAAATAAAAATAAAGATTACCCATAGCAATATTTATAAACTGAATAGTATTATTTTAAGTGAGTAAATTTAAATGTAATGTAGTGCAGACTAGATAAGTAAAATGTAATCCAGCAGTTTTTCATTCAGTGTGCCTGGGTTGAGTTGCTTTAGGCAAACCTTGGTAGTCTGTCAGCCTGCAATGAAATATTTGCAAAAAAGACAGGAAAAGCTGCCATAACAGGTTAAAAAACCTGTGATGTGTAACCAAAAAAAAATACTTGTCAATAAATGCAAGCGTATTTAATGCCTTTTCTGAGTGCCCTGGCAACAGCAACAATTAACTCCTCAAGTCAAGATGACACTAGATATGTAGATCATTCTCATACTTGTATTTTAGTATAGCTAATTGCAGAGTAGGCTGTTCTAGGCTATGTAGTCTTGTTTCATTTTTACTTTGTTTACAAGTAGCTGCCCAGCAGTCCAATTTCACAGAGATAAGTTCACTTGAAACAGTAATTACTTGCAACATAGAATAGGAACTATGTGATTAAGAAATCATGGAACATAATACCAGTTAAAGAATCTTTCCTTACGGTATTTTTAGATATATTTAATTCCAAACAAGATAAACTCTCTTTCCTTCCATATTTGCATGTATAGCTGATATTTCTTAACAAGTTCTCTTTTTCAAACCAGAGCTTACCAAGTTATTTCTGGTCCACTGGGGTTGAGATGAAGCGATAAAACTTGCAGATCTAGTTATTGCCTTGGCTAAAGGTGACATGACTGCTTCTCTAAGGGACTTCTTATGTAGCTGCCACACGCTGTAAGGGTGGGTGGGTAAGTTTCATATGTATTTGAGCAAAAGAGGATCCTTGTTGACCAGATTCAGTGGGATATCAAAAGTGCATCACTTATTTGTAGAGCTACCTGTTTGAACAGATACTGAAGCTATCTCAGATCCCTGGGGGAATCTTTTCAAATGGACTTTGTAAGTGCTCTATTTTACAGTTTTATGGAGAGATCTTATCTTTTCACACATAACTGTTCAGAGAAAAATATGCAAGTGTTCCTCTATCCAGAGCTCATTGTGCCTTTTATTTTATCACAGCACAGTTGGAATTCTAAGACATTTTCTTATACTGTGATTTAATGGGATTTAATCCAGAAACATATATATCTACCCAACCCTTCCCCCCTCCCTTTTTTGTTTGCAGTTAGTTATAATCCCATATGTGCCATGATTAATACATAACAGTAAGGATAAGCTGCTTAAGTAGAGATTTACTGTGCTCATAACTCGCGTCCATGTCACAATCACCTTAATAATAATACTAGCAAATAAATTCAATTAATGATGAAAAATGCAAGAATGATGTTTTAAATTAAGATGCCGATCAACAGAGAAGTACTGAAATTAATCCCTTGCAATCCTTTATTTCAAACTAATTTTGTTGGGTTGTTTTTTTTTTTTAATCTGTGGGAGAGTTGTTCTTGTTTTGCTTGCCCATTCCATCTCTCCAGGCCCAGCACCTACCTGTAGCTGTTACTGAGCAATAAGGGGAACTCCTATTTAAATGAGCTTTTGTTCATTGAAAAAATACCTGTTAATCAGCTACAGGTGAGCTCTTTATAAAGAGCAGAATATATTCTCTTTTGTTTCAATCTAGCCTAAAAAGGCTCTGAATTAAACTTAGCTGGCTGCCATACATTGGTGATGCCTCTTCTCTCCCCCACACATTGTCATCCTGGCACACACGCTGCTTTATGTATTTGCCTGTCAGGTACAACAAAGTAATAGTCCATAGGTGTCTGGAGCATGACACTTAAAACCGTTTTTCCTTTGCTGATTTAGCCAGTGTTGAGATCATCTTTAAAAAAAAGTTAAGTAACACTTTTCCAGTGAAATTTCATCTTGTTTTCTTACAAGTGAAACCAAGACAGACAGAAAACGACTGCCACATGTATGGTCACATAATTGCTACTTTGAATGCTCATGCTGTGACTCAAATGGAATCAGTTTGGACCTGCTTCTAATGAATAAGTGGGTTTATTATCATTGGCTCTAGGGGTTTTGGTGGTTTTTGTTTTGTTTTGTTTTTTTTTAAATTAAAAAAAAAATCTCAATTTCTGTTTCCTCTTTTAATTCAATAATTAGTTTATTATTTTCTCTTTGGTTTGCTTTATTTTCTAAAAGAGAAAAAGTAATTTATCCACTGTATTTGTATTTTGGTCCACACTGCATACCATGTTCTGTTAAATCCCAGTGTGTAGCCTTGTGAATATAATATTTAATTCATAAGGTGCTTGTTATTTTATTGGAATTGTTTTATTCCTTTGCATTTTTATGCAGTGTTCAAGTATATTATGAAAATGGCTCGTGTGATGTGCAAGTGTGGGGTTTTTGCATTACTTGCCTCTGTTTTGAATATGCAATTGAAAACAGTGCATAATAAAATAGCTGTTTGATTTGTGTTCAGAACTGCATTTGGCATCACTCACTATGTTTGCAAATAGAGATCAGTTTGAAACACTGACAAGAAACAATCTGTCCTTTGGCATTAAGAGTCCCTGGAGAAAACAGATGAGAATTCTCTCACTAGTTCCTAAGGTAGGTTATTGAACTGTACTTTACATGTTTTAATATGCTATATGGACCACAGCAGCTGGTATGTAACTTGCTGTCACTGGAAGGCATCCTACTAAAGACCTGTGTATGTAAACAGCTTTAGTAAAACTCAGAATTATTGTTATGCCATCTGATTCAGAAGACAAATTATTTTAAAGGAGGCACTTTTTATGGTGCAAAAAAAATTTCTCAGCCATACACTACTTAAAATGCCGATGCTTGTCAGGGAAAGCTTGGTTATAGTTATAATATATGCTAACAGTTTCAGATGAGCAATTTAAAACAATCAAGGGATTAGTTAGTACATGCTGTATGAGCGGTTTTACCACCACGAAGGAGGCCCAGATGTCATGTGAAGTATTGACAAACTCTTCTGAAGACTGAAGCTCTCTTTTTCTCAACAGCTTCTTACTACCTCAAAAGAGAAAAAAAAAAAAAAAAAAGGTCCCCAAAATAACAACCCCTCAACTTACCAATCCTTTTGAAAAAA
>NDXB01008615.1:96275-120105 GCA_002631895.1 Agapornis roseicollis
AAAAAAAAAAAAAAAAGGGTCCCCAAATTTCCAACCCCTCACGTTGCAAGTCTGTTTGGAAATAACAGACTTTATGTACAGAGAAAGTATGGGAAACGATGTACCTTTTACAACTCTTAGCTCTTCTGAGATGACCAGTGATGATACCAGCACTATATCAAGTGACTCGTGGTGTTCAACTACCCTCTTAACCAATTAATTAATCTTAGCCAGTATTTACTAATCTGTGTCTATCATTTGCCTTTCATGAAGCTCAGCAGTGCAGTAACTTTGCCCTGGCAGATAAACCTCAGGTGTAAAGTGTGGGGCCAGTTCTGTGCATGCTGTGCCTCCCCTAAAAAATCACTGCGCAGGCCTGAAGGGTTTGCCCACTCTTGCAAAGCCCTGTAGTGACAGCCAAGGGACAAAACGGCAGATGATGAGGTGTACTGGAAGCCGCAGACCCAATCCTGCATGCAGGCGGTTCAGGATATTGATCGCTTGAGACTGACCCAGGAGATGACAGTCTTGTTCAGCAACATCCTGAATGACCAAACAGCCTTTTTTTCCAATTGGATTTGCCTATCCCACATTGCCCTTTTAGTCCTCATTGTGCTTATAGTAAGCGTGGGTAAAGCCCTTCCCAAATCTTCATTCATGAAGCCAAGCCATCAATCAATCAATCAACTGTGCCATTATTAAACTGGAAAAGGTTTTGAAGAGCAAACTGCATGAAAAATCTGTATTCAGTCCTAGACTAAGATTTTCTTTCAATTTATTTCAGTCTGCCTCCTATTAAACTCTTTTTCCATACGCTATGCAGGTAAACAGTTTATCTCATACCTTACCTTGAGAAGCAAGGTTGTATCATTAGTAATGAGAAGCACGCTACCAAGTGTATGCTTCTTTATTCTGTTTAGAGTCTGGAATAGCTATAGCATGCAGTTTTATAAATCTATGGAATATGCTTTAACCTTGAGATGTAGAAAGGAAGATGTAGAAAATTGTGGTCTTCTCATTCTGTAAATATTATACTGTTTTTTCCAGTTAGCTGATGATTTATGTACACATAGTTATGGTTTTCTTAGCTGACAGTGTTAATAAAGATTTTAGGTGAATTATCTTTGAAAAGAACATCATGTACCTTTATAAGGTAGAAAAAGGTCAGGATATCAGGGGGGTTGGAACTAGATGATCTTAAGGTCCTTTCTAACCCCAACTATTCTATGATTCTATGATACTATTAATAAAACCACCTTGATAGATAAGTGTCAATTTGCTGTTCTGAAATGAATGTTCAAGACTGAAAGTGATCCTGTTGCAAACTCTTTGTTTTCAGGTTTATGCTTATAGCCTGGTCATTGTTTTATTCAGTGTAATATTCTATTGAATGAGCTTTCCTGTTGAAATGGGACACGCTGTCATTGTTCTTAACTTTCTCTTGCCTGTCTTGCTTTGCTCTCCCCGTTCTTCACATTCATCGTTGTTCATAAGGGTAAACAATGTCCCTGCCTTCCTCTTCCGAGAGGCATGTTATTTGAGTCAGTGAGACAATAACAAGGGATAGAGGAGGTTTTGGTGGGTGTTTTTGTGTTTGTTTATTTGTTATTGTTGTTATTTTAAAAAGAAACCAAACAGAACTCCTCAGAGAACCATAGAATTATAGAATAGTTTGGGTTGGAAAGGACCTCAAATCTCATGTAGTTCCAACCTCCCTGCCAAGGGCAGAAACACCTTCCACTGAATCAGGTTGCTCAAAGCCCCATTGTCCATCATGCTGTAGGTTTAACAATTTCTGAAACCTTTAGCAACATTTTTTGACCCAAGGAAATCTGTTTTAAAAGCTCATGTTAAATAAATATACTGCATATCATTATTTGTTGTTCAGTATTCATACTGGGAAGTATATATCCATCTTGACATGGCTTTACAAAAGGTCTGTGTGCAATTTCCTAAATTGCTTATTCTTTTAATGTAAATCTGGATGTATAAAAGCAAATATATTTTAAAAAATTGTACCTGGGAAGTTATGAAAACTAACTCTGAAGAAAGAAAGATATGCACAAGGGAGTTAAAGTATTATTGCTTTTATTAGAGATAGTCCTGTTAGCAAGGAAGGCATTGAATCAAGTCTATTACATTGAAAAGACACAAAATAAGCTGCTGTAAAGAGTACAATACATTTTTTTCCTCCAAATTCTATTTATTTTAACTGGCATTTGAAGTTTGTTGTGTTTTCAATTAATTTAAAATTCCATTTTAAGATTAGTTCTATTGAAAGTCCTTTGGGAAACAGACCTATAAGTAAATAGCAAACCGGGTAGCCAAGTACGTGATTCTTCACTTAATTGGTAAGGGCAAACCCCACAAAAAAAGAGTGTATTTCCTATTACTTGTTTTGGAAATGTACCATTACCTCTCACAACGCAGTTGAGATTGTTAGCATTTAAAAAGTTGTTTAATTTCAGCAGAGCACCTTCAGCTTTGCTACCATTTGCAATTAAATATTTAGTTGTGTAGTAAATTAAGAATGTCGTGATCTCTGCAAAGTGGTGCTTCGTTTACTGCTGCATAAATGTTTTACAAGCTGCTGTATTGTTTCTAGTAAATTAATAATGAAGATTTAGATTTTAACTGATTAATAACCTAATTTAGTATTTAGGAGGAATCTAACTGAGGACTGGAAACAAAATTTAAGTAAATATCTTTGGCAGTGATCCCAATCCTCTGACAAAGTCACCAAGTGATAAGGAAAAATGAATTAGAGGAATTAAGAGGCTGGAACTTTTAGGAGAAGACACAATTCCCTATGAAGACTGAAAATGTTTCTAAACTGCAGTGTACTTACACTTGACCTCTCTTGTGGTATCACAAATTGTAGTGCAAATTTTATACAGCAAATTGGCAGGAATTTGCAAGATAAAGAAGTATGAATTTGGCATAAGTTAAGTATTCCCAAACTACCTGTCTTAAAGCAAGTTTATGGTGCATTGCAGAAAGTTTGCAGTACTCCCCAGAATATTACTTCTATTTCTGATGCCCATAGGGCAACAAGTAGTATGCTAGGAAACATTTAAAAGTAGAATGATAGAAGTATGTGTGAGGTGGGATGGCAGAAGCTCAATACAGCAATATGAGGGTTGTGAAAAGCTGTACTGTCACAATTAGAGCTCATGAAAACATGAGAATGAGCACATTATTGAAAACTGTATGCCTTCTAAAACTGGTGAAGTAGCTGATGCTGGTTAGGTTTCATGTCAAAGAAAGTCACAGTGTGCAGAGGAAGGTTACCTATCAGAAACAGCTAATAAGGAGAGATGCCTCACATCTTTTCCCTCTATGATGTAAGGGCTTGGAGATTGGGCTTGTGCACTTATATGATCTGAGAGCCTTCTGTTTGATACCTTCACCATTGCTGTTGGAGTCAACAGCTTTGGTTTTGCTGTATTCAGCAGTATCTTCAACACTTAAAGCTCTGACTTGAGTAACTGTAATTAAAGTCAGCACTTCATAACTTCACCTGGTTGCCTTCTGACATTGTCATAAAATTCTTTACTGAGAACAACTGGCAGTAACCATGCAGATTTTATTTCTTGTATCCATCATTTTTAATTTAATACTTTTCAAGGACTTTTTTTGTTAGTAGCAGTCTTGTGTCAGTTCTTTTCTGCTTTTAGGATGTAGAAGTTTAATCCAAGAACTGAAATACTTAGGTTTGATTTTGAGTGTGTATATGGAATGCTATGGTTTGTGTTTTAAAGAATTCCCCTGGGTTCATCCAATAGTCCTTTATGACCATTCTTCTATTACAATCTCATTTAAAGTCAGAATTTGGCTTTATCACCAATTTTCTATTAAGAATGTCTGGAGTTAGAAATACCATGGTTTGTCAATGATTAGAACCTGTCCTGCTGCATTTCTCTGAACAAGAGGTCATATTTGTTGAGTGGAGAGATTATTTTAATTGACATAATTAACTTTTCTCGTGATTATCTTAGGCTTGAAAATGCATTTTGCTCTTTCCCAATTACAGCTTTTTCTCTGATAGAGCTAAACATGCTGTGTGTAATAATGAAGGTGGCTTTGGAAGGACTTAATGTATATAATTGGAAACTAAGATTAGGTAGTCTTCTATCAGCAGGAGGGTAGGAGAGCTGGGATGTATAATTGAAGTACAGTGTAATGGGATTACCTACAAATTTTAAACATTGCTTTCATTATGGAAAATAATAAGCATATTTATTAAGTATGATCTCTGCTTGGGACAATATTTGTTGTTATGAAAAAGCTTTTGTAATTAAGCTTGGGTATAAAACTGTATTGAACATACTACATCAGTCTCTGGAAAATGCTTTTCTGCATAAAATTTTACTGAAATAGAAAGAGCTTTCACAGCAGAGGCAGTTAGCCAGATATTAGTATAGCTCACATCTAGCATTCGCTGTAAATTTTTCTATGTGCTTTCAGATTAGTCAAGGTCAAATCAAAAGAAAAGTCATAGTCAAATGCACGTATACATTTATGTTTTTATGAAAATTTTTAATGATTCTACTGTGTTTTATGGTTATCCTCAGTGGAAATAAAGGCTATTTTTTTTTAAAGAGTATTTTCTTGCTGTAGCTCCATAAATGTGATGTTTTAGGGATTATGGATGAGCGTGTATGACCTAAATTTTGCAGGCGACCACATAATATCCTCCTAGGAGTTGTCCATGTCCTTAAATATGCATCTGTGAAAATTTCCATAATTGTAGAAAGTCTTTTCAAATTGTTGAAAGCATTTCAAATGTGATTGCTGTGTTGGTACTTGGGATATAATACGGTGCCCCCTTAGGATATTCTTTTATTTCTTTCCATTATCACTTTTGAGGATTTCTTTTCAGGAAAGCATTACATTCAAATGTGTAACTACCTTCCTTAATCAAAGCTTGTGCTGAAAAGGCTGCCTTCAACAACTGTTGCCACATCTGCTAGATTACTTTGAGGAGTCTTGTTATAGCAGTTCCTAAGACACATTCTTTAGGTCATAAGGTATGTCTTTAGATAAAGGGTATAAATTGTTTGGGGTTTGCCTGTACTGTGAGTATAGATATTACATGAAAAATTTCTTCTATCATACTGTATATATATAAAAATGGCATTTCTCTTAATTTATATAGTTGACAAAAGTATGTTAGTGTATATTAAAGCTAAGTGAATAATGAAATGCTAAAACAGAGAGAAAAAAGTTCAGAAAGTTCTGAGATACTGCGGTTATAATTTCATTCTTTTACCTTTGAACAAGGTGAATGTATACAGGAAAGGACAATAAAAACAGGAACTGTAGAATAACAGTATTGACAAGGTTGGAAGGGGACCCTGGAGATCATCTAGTTCAACCATGTGCTCAAGGCAGGTTGCTCAGGACTGTGCATGGCCAGGTTTTTAATATCTCCAAGATGGAGACTCCACAAGCTCTCTGGGTAACCTACTTCAGTAACCATCACAGTAAAAAGAAATCTTTCCTATGTTCAAGGGGAAATTCCTGTATTTCACTTTGTTCCCATTGCTTCTTGTCCTGTCAGTCAGATCTAACTGTGCAGACTCTGGCTCTTTTTCCACTGAAGGCACTCCAGACCTTCCTGTTTTTCTTGGGGACCTTTTAACAGTAAAGACCAAAATGAAGAAGGCATTGAATACCTCAGCCATTACCATGTCCTGTATCACCAGCTCCCCCACCCCATTCAGCAATGGGCTCACAGTTTCCCTTGTCTACATTTTGCTGTTCGCATACACATAGAAACCTTTCTTGTTGCCTTTCATGTCCCTTACTAGGTTTAGATCTGAATGGCCTTTGAGTTTTTTACCCTTATCCTTGCTTGCTCAGACACTGTCTCCATATTCCTTCTCCTGTTCCTGTTTTCACCTCTTGTACACTTCTTTTATATCTGAGTTTTGTTGGGAGCTCCTCTTTCAGCCATGCCAGCCTCCTGCTATGCTTGCTTAACCTTATCTGACTTGGATAAATCATTTTTGAGCTTGGGGTAGGTGATCTTTGAAAAATAATCTTTTCAGGTTTGTATCCCATGGGATTCTTCTAAGCAGATCCCAAGGAAAAACTAGCACTTGGCTTGTGCATGGTGCTCATTTTCAAGTATTTCATTGCTAGAGGAAAATTCAGGTCCAGGTTCCAGAATCATTTGCCACATCAAGAACTGACAGAATGATGCCAACTCATATAAATCAGTACAAGTCGTTCCTAAGGGAATGTATAAAAATGGAAAAATCTAATCTTGCATACTAGGTAAAAATGTCAGCCTTTAATCACAGCTCTACCTGGCTGCTTCTGAGATGCAGCTTTTTTCTTTTTCCTTTTTTCTCATTACTGCTTAAGGATGAATCTGTCTCCTGCAAGGAAAAATCTTCTGGAAGCAGGAGGTGAAGAATCCCAAGGAAAAGGTTCATGTCATCTGTACATAAAAGAAAAATTAAAGGCCATCATGAAAGAGGGAAATACAGCATCTGGAATATGTGGTTAAACATAAACTCAGTTTTAACTGCCGTAGTTGCCTTTGCCTCAGGATTGTCTCTTTGCCAAGGCCTCTCACAAAGAGCCTTGCCTTTATGTCAGTATATTTGTAACTTAAGAGCAATTTGCAATAATTTGCAACCCCTTATTCCCCTTCCTTTTCCCAGGTGGAAGGTTGTTTAACATTTTCCATCCCAGCTTTCAGCAAGTTCTCCATTATCTTGTGCTTGCCAGTGACATTCCCATGCATCTTTTAAAAGTTTCTTTTACTCCCCTGATACCTTCTTTCCTTTCATTATCCTCACACAAAATTGGCCAGTTAGATCACATAGGAAAAGTTTCCTATTCTTTTAATTATGGCATGCTGAAGTAACTTCAGGCTCCAATACTGACAACAGAGTGAAGGAGCTTTTTTAGTCTGTTGAAGATTATAGGGAAGTTCAAACCCATACTTTAATGAAGAAAACTGCTGTGTTAATTATGGTAAAAAATAATAGTCAATTTATTTTTTTTGCTTTGTTTTGAGATAGGTTAAAAGCAAGAGAATGCAGTGTTATTGAGAAGAAATATAGTGTTGCTGGTTCTGGGTTGCAGCAGAGTTAATGAGAGCAATATTTCCATAGTTATTTATCTTTTCTGCTTGTCAGTGTTGAAGGCCTAACAACTTTTCATTAGATTTAATGTCTCAGAAGACAGATCATGAAGATGCCTTGCAGATACCTGGCTATAGTTTGTTCATCCAGTTCATCTCTCCTTCCCATTACTGCTAATTCTGATACTTCATTGGCTCTGATTGGAACACCGCCTCCTTCCTCAAAAACACAGATTTGATAACCTTTTTCAGTTACTTAATAGCCCAGTTTCTGGGATCATATTCTGACCTGACCAGGAATTTTAGAGACCACTTATTATAGTTGTCCTATTTGTCTCCAACTTGAAGATATTGTTTTATATAACAGGCTAAATTAGATGACTTTTGTCCTTGTAGTGTAGGCATCAGTTTCCAACAGGTTGTTGAGTTGGAAGAGTTTGAATGGCTGGTGTTAAGGAAGATGAGATATTATCAGTAATCAGGGTAAGAAAATCAACTCACTGACAAAGTAGTTGGGTTTGGGTATTTTTTTCTAAAATCCTTGCATATTAAAGATGATGAAGAGCTGGAATTGAATGAGAAGCTGACAAGAGGGAAGAAGAGAACACAGAATTAAACTCATTTGATTGCTTCTTTGGATGGGGAGTTCGTTGAGGGATGTAAAGTATGACTGCAAATTGGTCAGATAGTCTCTTCTGTTTTGAGAGAAGTGTGTTGAGACAGTGCAAAGTGGGCTGCATGGTGAAATGCTTTGTTTACAGATAATACTTGCATCTTCTGCAAGAGTTGAATTAATATGCGTAAAATAAAAGACAAGAGTTAGGAAGAAGAATACTGAGTTCAGCTTTGGTATCATGCCAGCTCAATGTAATTAAATAGATTAGGACTTAAGAAGAAGACACAAAAAGTGCACTGTAGGTGCCAACTGAAAGAACAGGAAAGGGCAAAATATAACCAGGAGGGATTATACAGAAAAAAACAGGAGAAAGAGCAACAACATTGGAGTGTGAACAAACCACAGAATTGGCAAAGGTAGGCAGTCACTAAGGGAACCTGGAAATCTGTAAGGTAAGAGAGAAATTCATTAAAACATTTCTGAAAATAGGAACTCCATGTAAAAAACTCTTATATTTATAATGTAGGCAGTTGTTAGTAACTTGGGTAAAAGTAAGATCAGCAAAATGAAGGGGATGGAACTCTCAGCCTGGGAAGAGCCAAATCACATGTGTCAGAGAGTAAAAGTGAGATGCTGAGAATGCACAGCAGGATGCTGGGTTTTGGAGTTGCCGTATATGATTTCAAATAAAGAACCTGTAAATATTTGTCTTAAAATGGTTGCTTCATTTATTTCTTTTTTAAATTATGGCACTAATCTCTTTCATGATGTGCTAATTTTTTTTTCCCAAATATTTAAAATATGTCTCAAGAAAAACTTGTACTCCTGAGGAGAGAAATACACGTTAGTAAAATTATAAGTAATGGTAAGTCATTTTCATGAGGTATGGATAACAGAATTACATTGTTAAATAGTACTTCATCATATATGACATACTCAGAAGCCCCAGTGAGTAAAAGATAATTTACAGTAGTTATATGACTTTCTTGATTGTTCCTCTTTCCCCTTGATTTTCTGAGTAGATTTAAGTGCTTCGGACTATTTTTGCTCATCATTTAAAGGAACAAGTGTGATGGAGAGTCTAAGTGACTTTGTAAAGAATCCAGAATATGAGTCTTGAGCTGAGCCTGTGCCAAAAGTTGCACCCAGTTTGCATCTTTACCCAAATCCTGATGGGTAATTGTTCACTTAAGCTGGGCTGTTAAAGGACAAAACAGACCATTGCATAGATATAACTATGAGCACATTTGGCAATAAATGCTGGCCTTCATTAGTTGTTAGCTGATAGCTTGGGGAAACATCTTTGATGGTTACTTTACAGCTTATGTGTCACTAGAGACTGTTATTAAAAAAACAGGTATAGTTTCAATATGAGTGTTATGCAGATTTGTGAAGTGCTTGGTAAGCAAACTTATAATGACTATAAATTGCCATGTGTTTCAACTAGCTCCATATTCTGATTTGCGGCATTTTCAACAAAGCACTTTTCCATTAGAAAATATCTCCTGGTAATACATTTGATTACTTTTTTAATTATTTTTTCTCTAATATTAAAAATAAATCATTTATTCAGGCTACTGTTCTGTTGCTGGAAGCATTGTCAAGTAATATTATGCTGGAGTTGCTGCGAGTATCATGCTGCTATTCACAAAACTTGTGTTTGATTTTTGTCTTGGAACAAACCCACACTTGTGAAAAAATGTATTTTGACAGATGGGATTGCTTTGGAGCCAGCTGTATGGAGTAGCAGGATGCCACACAAGTAAAGAGCTGGATAGTGCACATTTATGCAGGTCTGCAAATGGCGTTAATTGATGACGACAAAACCAGTCTGACCAAATCTGGTATGCTGCTAGCTTGAGACTCCCAGGCTCCAACAGTATCTGCTTGCTGACAAGGCTTCCTCTTCTGTGTGCAACATAAGTAAGATGTTATTTCTAAAGTAAAACTTTGACAGTCAGGTAATATTTATGCCTTTATAGATCTTAAAAAATGAAGTCTGGAGAATTTCATTACTCTCTAGCTGTATTCCAGCACTGATAAACGACATTTCTGAGATATCATCCAGAACATACAAAATATTGACTGCATACTGATATTTTGTTCTAGAATAATTTAGCACCATTCAAGAATAGAATTAGAATATTTCTAATTGGAAGGGACTTAAATGTGTCATCTAGCCCCACTGCCTGACTAACTCAGGGCTATTCAAAGGAAAGCATGTTAGTAAGGGCATTTTCTAAATGCTTTTTAAACACTGACAGACTTGGGTCATAAACCACCTCTAGGAAGTCTGACCACCCTCTCAATCAAGAAATGCTTCCTAAAGTCCAGTTTAAACCTCCCTCTGCTGTAGTTTTGAACCATTCCCACACACACTCTCACTGGATACCAGGGAGAAGAGATTGGTAATAACAGTTTGATGATCGCTCCCCATCACCCATTTTTGACTTTATGGGACTGGGGCAGTAACAGTGTAAAATCCTTTTAATAGCCTTAGCTGGTAGTTTCAAAACTGAGTAAAAATCCTGACCTCATGCTTTTAGGATATTGTCATGAAACACTAAACTATCGACTTTTCAGAAAGACAGGTACTTTGATGTCTTTTACAAGACATCTCTCATTACAAAACATGAAAGCCAAAAGATTTTATCCCTATTGAAGCAGGTCAGGCTAAGTAAGACTTATGAGCTGTACTCTGATGTGAAAAGGAAGTGGAATGAGCGGTTGCAGCTTTTCTTCTGAGTTCTTGTATGATGACAATCTGCATTAGAAGCACTGTTTGGAGAATATTTTTCTAGTCATGCTTTGTGAACCTATGAACCTTTGAACCTTTATGCATCTTTCTCTTCCGATGGTTGTTATGTGATTTCCACCATTCTTCATTTTTCACTGAGTTACCACAGAAATTTACTGAGGCTGTCCCAGTCTTCCTGCATAGCAGGAATTTTGGGTTTGCAGGTAATAGAAGGATCTTCGTAGAGTCTTGAAAAACACTAAAAATACAGCAACATGAATACTGCTGTCTTATTGTGATTAATCAAAATCCAATAAGGAAGACTTGGCATCAAGCTGTTTTCTCTAATTGCTAATAAAAGGAACATTACCACCAGTATCAAATCATGCATGTATAGATTAACATTCTTAGACTGTTAAGTTGTGAGGAAAACCTAAGTTTGTTTCATTGATACTACAATATGTTAAAAACAGTTACTGTTGGATGGCTCTCTTAAATGTACAGGCATATTTTTCATATATTATACAGAGGTAAAAATAAATCTGTGACATGGATCATTCATTACTCATCATTGTATTTGTACTGTGACCATTTAAATGTTCTCTTCACAGAGCAGATAATAGGAAATCAGTTGTTAATTTAGGAATGCTTCTGTCCCGATTAATCAAAATTTCACATAGATGTTTAAGACTTTTTTCTTAAAAAAAACCCTTGTGAAATATAAATTTTTGCATCTCTTAGATAACAGGAACTGAAATCCATGGAACTCAGAATAAATCTTAATTAAAAATCTGACTCGAAAGTAATTTGATAAAGTATGATTATTGGCTAGGCAAATATACTGTGGATTGAAAGAAAACTCACACTTGAAAAGAATATATACATAAAAATATTCAAATCCTGTTCAGGGTCTTTTTTCATTTAAGTTTTTTGATAAATTTATTGTCCCTGTAAAGATATCATTAAAAAATCCCCCTAATATGAGCTTTGCCATATATGAGTTCAGCAGACAGACTTCACTGAATTTAATCTGGGAAATACTTGTCAGCATATGGCGTATTATGTGTTCATAGATGTGAAATGACAAATCTCAACATGTGCTAAAAGACTTAACCTGCTATTTGCCCAGAGTGAAAGAAAGGCACTAAGGCTATTTGACTATATTAGCTTCACTATATTATGCTATATGCAGCCATGTTATGTAGTCTGTATAATGAAAAATTTGAGAGATACACAGTTCTCTGTGTGTGATTTTGGCACAGAACACAAGGAACTCAAATTTTGTATTTGTGAACTTGATGTATGCTGGAGAGGCAATTGGTGAATGAGGACATTTTTTTGTTTCAATCTCCTCTCCAGGTTATTTTCCATTTCCTCTTTTACTTTGGAGTTACCATTGAGGCTGCCAGCTCTTCATGGCTGGAAGTTGTCTCTTTGTACACACTTTATACTGTGGGGCCTCATGATCCATTGGATGACTCTACAGCTGCAGCTCTGAGTGGTTACAGATGGAATATGTATTGGGGTAAAGACACTTTTATGTCATAAACAGTCATACTTATTTAACTAGTCAGGTTTAAATATTCTATATTCATAGGAAGAAAAAGTCACACTCATGCTCACTGAGTTGGTAAGATCTGCATAGTTCAATTTTTAGCCACAGCAGCATATTCATAGGTCTGGGATCACCTCTCTCAGCCTTAAGGTAGGAGGCACAGTCACATTGCACCAATCATCGGGGAAGGTCATATTCAGATGAGATTTATATTTACTTATGCTGAATTGCTCCATGGAAATGCTTTTTCATCATATGGGGAGACAAAGTTGACAAGGTTTCTAGCACAGGCAATTAAAATTTGCTGAAACTTCTCCAGTCCGACTGTGCACATCCACTCTTTCACCTCTCTTTCTCTTCCTCCCTCAAAAAGATAAGACTGCTATAAGAAACACTGTGCTCCTCTATAATATTTAGCATAATACCTGCTGAGCAAATTTCCACCTTCCATAAGGGTTTCCTTTCTGAAGCCTTCTCTAAAATCACACAGTACTTCTAAGTCCCTGTATGACTAGTCCTCCCATACACGTGGTAGTAGATCTTTATGATGAGCAATGAGAACCATCTTGCAAACTCCGGATTTCCTGGGGAACAAACCTTATGTCAGTAGTTTTCTCACTGCCTTTTCCTAAAATTAAGCAAGGAAAACCCAGCAGCTGGTTGGCAGAAAGTCAAAACGCCAATAGAAAATAATTTAACACTAGTAGAAAGCATAGGGACATCTTGAATATGATGCTGCATTTCCTGTAGTATCCACGGTAGATGAGTTTGGAAAAATAATGTTTTGAATTTCATATTAAGATCATAAACCTCAGGCACTGCATTCAGTGCTTCATCAGCAGTTCAGAAATAGGAATCATTAGTTGTGAGCCAGGAGTCTGTGTTTAATGCAAAATTTATTCCACATCTTAGATGGTTATATATGGCTGATCAATTGATTTTTTAATTGTATCTGTCAGAATTTAGCTGCTCACTCACATGTGTGGTATACCTCAATCACTTGTAGGCAGACATATGCCTCTTTAAGACTTGTTTCCTGTGTAGATAATATGCTGCAGTTCCCTGGAGACCTTATAAGCATATCACAAAAGCCAGCACAAACAGCAGGCTTGCTAATACCAAAACAAGTGATTAATATTAAACCCTATACTCCACTTCTGTCAAAGGCTTTGGAATCAGCATTTTTTTTTTGTTCTGGGAGAACATAAAATAGGAATACAAATTCTCGGATGCCTATGTAGCCGTCTGCTTTTATGTCAGAGGTTGCTATTTTTCAACTTGCATAATAAAAATGGTATGTCAACAGGGTTTCTTTACCCTTGTTTTACTCTAAACAGTTTTTTTCACCATGTTTTTTCTTTAAGAAGGGAAAAGATATATGGCATTCCATAGCCACTACAGAGAAGGGATAATAGCTATTGCAATACTTTTTAAACAATGTATATTACAGGTAGTCAACAAAATATATTCCTGACCGTACTTTAATATTAAAACTTAATCAGATTCCAATACCCCCTCATCTCCTGGATTTTATCTTGTTTCCTTTTTCCTTTTTTTGGAAGTGTAATCAGCATGCGACTGAGATGAGGAAAGATAATATATACTTGGTACGTGATGATAAAGGGTTGTACTACTGCAAAAGCTTCTCAAGAACTAACTAGAATAAAGAAGCTGATCTTTGCTAAAATGGACATCTTTAAGTTCCATTGAGAAGTTAGGTTATGCTTACTAAATGGCCATCTGGAAGACTTCCTAAGCAGCACAATGCAGGATGAAGATAAGGATTTCTTGTCTCTGTGATTTTTAAAACAAATAAATAAGCTATTCTCTCCCATCTCAAAAAAGCTATTTTCAATTTTTCAGCTCGTCAATGGGTTATTTTGTAAGCTGAGTATAAATGAAGCAGTCAACAATAGTGAAAACTAGAATTTGTTCCAGTGAAGCTCTGTTTATTCTACATATTTTAATGTTACTATCTAGTGGGTTTTTATTTTTTTACAAGTAAATTTAGTGATTCATTATGACCTTTTTATAAACTGCTATTGAAACAGTTTTGTATCCATTTATGATCATGTTTAGCTTTTGAGGTCTGGAAACAGCACTGTTATACTCTTCAGACTTATCCTAGTTCTGTATTTAAATTTGATTTTTCCAGGAGATTTTCACTAATGGAATTTTTCAGATACATTTCTGTTTCTATAAAATGATACCTTTCAGCAATTAACTTGAAGGGTGGGAAAAATCAAGCACATAAGGAATTGTATTTATCTTATGTGAATAAAGCCACTTCTGACTTTGAGTAGAAAAATCTGGTCCTTAGTTCACATAGAATCATAGAATGGCTTGGGTTGGAAAGGACCTCAAGATCATCCTGGTCCAACCCCCTTGCCATGGGCAGGGATGCCTCACCCTTCTTTTTAGATACTACTCTAGCAATGGCCAACTTGCCTGATATATCTGCGTATACTTTTCTTCCTCATTAATCTTTGTTAAAAAGATCAAAGAGTGTGTGTTCTGTGATCATAGAGTACTTTTCAAATAGATGACTTCCATAAGGTGTCTGATACAAACTACTTCAAAACTCTCTGTAACATTGAATTAATTAATTTAAAAAATGTATAAATTTTAAGAAAGGTCATGTGTTCATTAATTAAAAGTAATGCTTTAATGCAGACAGAGTTTAAGTCAATATTGGATCCTGAATTCTTCAGGGCTCATTTGTACGGGCAGCTGTAAGAGTATAAGGGGAAATCCTTAATTCTATTCTCTCAATTGTGAATTAGTCCCACTGCAAGCTACTTTCTTATTTCAGGATTTCTGAATTGGCATTAGCTGACAAGATAGGTCAAAGTACACACTGCTGCCTTTAAGATCTCAAAGGCTTTCCTGAGAATTATGTGGGCGTAAAGAATGGAGATTAAACTTTTAGCATAAGAAGACTAGACTTATTAACAGTTAAAACAAACTTTTTGTGTATGGTGATGGAATAAACAGAAATTGAAAAGGGAGAGTGAATGCTGAATAAGGAAAAAAGTAATTTTTAGTGGTTTTTTTTTCCCTAAAGTATAAACGTACTAAATAATTCAGGCTATAATAAGGGGAGGTAACATATGAAATTATACCTCTAAATCCATCCATACTGTAGTTGTGTGGAAGATATAAAGGCTGAAAGCAAAACCCATTAAAACTGTATATTGAATGCATTATAATATTTGTTAATCTATGGTTTGCTTTATTTTATATTCTTTTGTTCTTTTTCTTCCCACTGTTAGATAGCAGAAAAAAAGGCATTACAAATGTTTTTGTAATGTACTTGCATTACAGTATCTAGACAAACAACTTAATTTTGCATAGTTCAAAATAGAATCAGTCAACTGACAACCCGTACTTTCCAGATTAGAATATGTGGTAAACTTCAGGTAATGAATTGTCAACTTTTTGACTGGAATATTCTGTAGTCTACTTCCCAGTTGCCAGATTTTTTTTGTCCCAACCGTACAGCCTAAAGGAAAACTTGACTACAACTACACTAATGACACAGTGCAGGACTGTATGTAGTATAGCAGTCTCCTTTCTGGCCTGACACAGAAGATAGTAACTGCCATGTTTGCAAACCCCTGTCTTATAAAATCTCTTCTGAGCACTGCATGTTTTCAAATTAACTATGAAATTTCATTTCAGCTTTTCCTATTTTTCATGTTCCTTTTAGAATGTCATTGTTGTTATAGTCCTTGGTTTATAACTTAACCTTTTAAGTGCAATCCCACTCACAAATGGTAAATTGGCTGTCAGAGAATTCAATCATGAAATTGATGTCCTACAACTGGAAATAGTTGGTGAAGCCATATTATTATTTTTAGTTTTACTATCACAGCACAACCTAAGGGAGAAAAAATATGCCTGACACTTTATTACACTTGTTAAAAGAATACGACTTTGTGGCAGTTGGTGCATGACCTAAATGAGTATGAATTTGTCTTATGTCCACTTACTGTATTTTCCTGTTGATTCTTGATGGTACCTGATCTCATAAGAACTCCCCATATCATTACAGTATCATTCTCTGTGTGGCTACATAGGTTTGGTTTGAAAATATATTCACCATGGTGCAAAACTGGGTTCTTAAGTTGCTAAAACGTAACATTTCTGTGATGCTGAAGGTTACCTTCCTGACCAGAAACATCACTTGTTTGTTAAGAGGCCTGTGATGTCTCCCTGCTTCTCCTCTAAGAGAACCAGAATATTTTAAGTTATACTTTTTGATTACTTCTGTTATTCTCTTGGATAAGAGTTCTGAAAGAATTGTTTTTCAGATCTTATTGTCAATGTCTAATATTTCACTGGATTGTTAAACCAGGGGTTTAGATTGTGACTCTTGTCCAAACCGCATAGTGAAATATTAGGGAGTCAGAAGTCTAATCTTAAATTACAATTATTCTTTTTTCCCCATAAGTCATAGAAACACAGATTGGTTTGCATTGGAAAGGACTTTAAGATCATCCAGTTCCAACCCGCTGCCATGGGCAGGGACTCCTCACACTAAACTATGCCACCCAAGGCTCTGTCCAACCTGGCCTTGAACACTACCAGGGATGGGGCAGTCACAGCTTCTATGAGAAACCTGTTCTAGTGCTTCACCACTATCACAGTAAATGCCTTCTTCTTTAAATCTAACCTGAACTTCCAGTGTTTAAGTTTAAACCCATTACCTCTTGTCCTATCACCACAATTCCTGTTGAAGCGTCCCTTGAGGCTTCAAGTTTTACCTGAAGAATGCTGTGCTTTCATTAAAAATATATTGAATGAAGAACACAAGAGACAGTAAAAAAGTATTCTCTCAGAGATGAAGTTTAAAATATTAAGGCATCACTGGAGTAGTTGTCAGGTGTTCTTATTCCCTTTAATTCAGAAGTTTTTATATGCTAGGTTTAATAAAAAAGGGATATTTAAAGTAGCTTAGGATTCTTTTTTTTAACAAATTAGTTACTTCAGTATGTGAAAGAGCATTATCTAATCTAGAACAGGTTATCTCCTCTGAGGCATGTCAGCTTGGTTCTTCTGTTTACAAGAGCTCAGACAGTCTTTGCTCAGACTGATTCTTCAAATACTTGCCAAATATAGCTTTTGTGTTGAAAACAAGTGAGGAGGTAAACAATTTGCATGAGCAGAACAGACGCCTCAAATACAGCAGATGAGATACAGGTTGAACCCAGGAAGATGTATGAACTGGACCTATTTTCACCAGGCATATGTGTGGCTAAGAGAATTCCTTTTTCACTCGTGATCTCGCCCTAACAACCTGGAATACATCACTGGAAAAGAAACTGTGGACAGACTTTGTTAGCTTGTAGTTCTTGTGTGTGTTAGTGGTGAAATGTGTGAAGACTGGTAAGCAGAAACACTATGATTTTTTTTCCTTCCACTCTATTGAACACACCTAAATCCTTTCTGCACAGAAAAGTTACTTTCATACTTGCCTCTGCAGTAAATAATGTGTATCCAAAGAGAGAATTGTCATAAATTGCAATTTATGTTGTAATTCTAATATTTACTGTTAGATATCTCTAGATAACAGGGAGGAAACATGGGAGATTTCCTATTAACCTTGTGAAGAATGCTCAGCTCATCTCCATCTGAAGGCTGCCTCATTCCAGTTGTCTTTCTGAGCTGAGCCTGTTTCCCCACCTTGCCTTTTCACTCTATTCTTGTTTGTACCTAAGGACTTGTAATAAGTGCTACTAAAATAAATTTATTAAGGTGGTGTTCTACTGCACTAATAGTGAAAGTTAACTTTCACTGCTCCCTGAAGGGGAAAGCATGTCAGTAATTGAGGCATTCCCCTTGCTGTTCCGTGAACCTTGTGGTGGTGTATGAAAGATGTCTTGAATTATTCAGTGTTCCTTGTTAGTTATGCTTCTGCTTGGTATCCCTGTGTAGCTGATGTCATTTGTAGAGGTGAGATTTTTTGTGGTGTAGATAGAGACCAGATTTGTGAAAAAAACCTCCCTTTTTTGTTTTTCTTCTAAGAGGTAACATTTAGATGGTGACGTTTTCTGTTTGTCCATCTTTTAGAATATGAAACGTTTGGAAAACTCTAAAAGATTAAGATTACTTTTAGACTTCCAAACTGACAGAAAAAAGAACTTCAGATCGTTGCAAGACTGCTGATGTTTGCAGTCCTTAAGGGTAATTTAATGCTGAGATCACAGAGAATGCTTAACAGGATAAACATTCCCATTCTGCCATTCTGATTTATTTAAAATGACCTTTGTGTATAGGTACACCTATTTCTGAAGTTCCACTTGTTTACATTTCACACTGAAATGCACATCTGTAAAGACAACCTTTCATGAAAGCAAAATTCACGTACATAAGAACCTGTAATTTTTATTTAAAGCTGTTTTTTAGAGTTTCCAGGGTTTTGTTTGGTTAATTCGAAATTAATGCCAAATTAAAAAGAAAAAAAGAAAGAAAGAAAGAGAGATTTTATAATAGTTATTTAATCTCTCAGCTATCTACTAGCAGGAGCACCAATTGCACCAGCACAGATGTGCTCTCTGTAAGTACTGTAGGACAAGCTGTAAGAACAACCCATTCTGGCATAAGAGCATTTCATTATAGAAATGTCATGGAAAAGCTTGTCATTTCTGTGAATATTATCAGTCCTTCAGCTTTGAATTCCCCAGCTCGCAGGCTAATGAATCCTCTAACTTCAGACAGCTATGTAGTGGTTATATCAGAGACTTCATTTAAAATGTTATTTTCTAATATTGCCAGTTGGTGCCAGTCCCACCAAGGTGAGCAGCAATATGGCCCCAAATTGATACCAAGCAACCAAGGATGTACAATTCCTGATGAATTATTGGTTGCCTTGGTTATGGCTGATCTCACCACAGGTGGAGTGAATGTATTTCCCTGCTTTGTCAAGGAAGGAAGATATGATCCTATTCTTACAGACTTGAAAGAACCATAAAGGAACATTTTGTTCATCTTTCAGGAATGTCCTTCTATATGCTGAGACTTCTTTCACTTCTGTGTAGTTTTCAGAACACCTGGAAGAAAAGGGAAGCTGCACTAGGCTGCCTGAGCCACTGGAATGCATGGCAAATTTTACCCTTAGATCCACCCTGATATCTCCTTAGAAGACAAGAAATGATGCTCATCTGAAAGCTGAATGTTTCCCAGATGAGGAGGAAAAAACCCCGTTTTTGCTTCTTGGTAGACAAAAATACTTCTTGCAGTATAATTGAACATATTCATCAGTTCATACAAGATTGTTATAATTGAAAGTCTTAATTCTTGCTTTGCAAGGTCACCTTGGTCCCTAATGGAGAATTTCAATGAAAGCCAAGAGACTGAAGCACTATTCCAAGATTCTGCCACTGACCTGCTTTTGTAAATTAATTCACATTTTTCTTTATTTCCCTTTTTTTTTGTGTGTGTGGAAATTTTTACTGTACACTTTCTAAGAAGGTAGGAATTGCTTGTTTTACTGCACTAACTCCAGGCTTCATTTGAACTCGCATCCTCCCTGAAGCATCAAATCAGAATAAAAGGGAGAGGAGCTGTATGCATTTCATATTAATGTTTAATAGGAAAACATTAATGAAAGAGCAAAATACATAAAATCCATCGATCTGCTTAAAAATCTCAGCCATGGTTTAAAGATAAATTCTGCTCAGATAAATGGTGTAAAGTAACTTCTCTGTTTCAGTATTAACATTTTGTAGTAGCTGGCATGAACAGTTTGATTGTATTTTTTAACCTTAAATAGCACTTTTTTTTTTTTTAACACAGTGCCTCTTGTTATCACAGGCTTTATTGCATTCCTAGTGAGCTTTCTGCTCAGTTCAAGCTCTAACTAGAGTGGTGATTTAGCTTCATTGACATGGTAATCATATGAAGTTGATGCAGAGAGCTGTAGGTGTGCCACACATACTGGTACTAGTGTTAATTGCTTAACTAATGCCCTGTACTCAAGGTTGAGAGCATCCCTCCAGACTTTGGAAACTTACCAGAGTGAATTCTGAATCAAACTCTTTTCATTCTTGCATGGTAAAATAACTTGTGATACAAGAGATATGCAGTAATTCAAAGCTTGCAGAAATTCTTTTATATCTTCTAATCAAGAAGAAAAGGAATGGAGCTTTTGGGGCAAAGGCTAGTAGAAAACCAAAACCATACACATGTATTTTTTAAACCTAAGAAAATAAAAGAGGAAGCTATAACTTTTATCCAGAGAGATGTAAATGAAGTTCTGAACAAAAAACAACCCATCTGTTCCATCGTATATGTCTCTACAATTCTATCATACTAATAAGGTTTTATTCTGCAGTCCTTGTAAGAAAGTAAGGGACAAACTTACTAAGTCTCATTCCATGTGAGATGGCTGCATGGACTTCATTTAGTAATTCACAACCTCTCCAATACATGCTGCTATTTATTTAGCAGGGAACTATCATGAGTGCTTTTCCCTTTGACAGTAGGGTTACAGCTCCTGGTACCTGCCTGACAATGGCATTTTAGATGTTTATCCTAGAGGAAAGATGTATCCCAAAATGTTCCAGTATTGTAACTGCAACTAAATTCTGCTAGGCAGCTTTATAGGAGCCAGGTGCCACTGCAAAAAGAAACAACTCTGTAAATTACAGGCTATTTTTATGAAAGTAGAAACTAGCTTTCTAATCTTTCTGTTTCTCAAAGTCCTGAGGCTGCAGAAAGCATACTACAGTGCTCCCATTCTATAACAGAAATAGAAGAAAATAAGCTTTAAGAAATTATGTCTTACTGCTCTAGTCTTTCCACTTTTTCTTTTCTAGCTTCAAGATAAAATAAACTTTTTGGGATAAAATATCACCATGTAATCTGCTATAACAAGTTGATAGTTTTATAACTGTTTTAGAGCAAGCGTGCTTGATTACAGATATATTTTTATTCATTTTGCATGCCTAAGAATAGCTTGAAATCAGAAGGCAGTTTCTGATTATTGTTTGCAGTCTTTTATGAAACTCCTTGGTTTGAAGATCCCCATTGTGATAATTAGCATCATCTCCTTTTGTAAAGCAACTGTGTTAACTGCAGACTTCCTACACTTTCCGTTTTATTCTCAAGGCTGTGGGAAATAGAGGAATTCTGGCATTCCTCTCCAACTCTTACTTTTCCAGTCTGGATTTATGCTTGTGAACCTACTCAAACCCATATGTATATGACTATTTGCACATAGGTAGCACAATGCAAGAAATTAGCAAAAAAGCGTGTGATTTTAATAATGTTCCCATTTGAATCACAATTGCTTGTAAACAGATGAAGGAAGTAAGGCAGAAGACATCGGATTCAAATATGAGTTGGCATTTCAGTTCAAATTAGAATTTCTGGGTAAGATTGCTTTGTTAGGAGTCTGATGTACTTAGTAAATCAAAGGAACTTTTGAAGCATGATTTGACAGGAAGAGCAATGTGTTAATATTCTGATTTCACAAAGCACAAAAATGTCAGTTATCAGAATGGTGTTGATTATATTTCACAGCTGTTTATGCTGATTCCAATGAAAAGAGTTGTGGAAAATTATTCCAAGGATAAAACTGGCTGCTTTAGTACCTTTTTAATATTTTAAACCATTACAGACAAAGGGGTTGTCAAGAATAAAAACACTCAGATTGTGAATAATTTGTGGATTGAATATAGATGGATTATTTAAGTTATATTGTGATGCAGATGCTTAATTATGACAGTGATGAGCACTATAAAAATTTCTGAAAACTAATATAACGCACTTGAAATAATAATGTAATTAAAATCTTGTGGAGATGAGGCCATCAATCATGTTCTACAGATGAAATATATGTATTTGAAACCCTACATTCTTTCCCAAGGATTTCATTTAGGTTGTAGTAAAATATTCAGGGGGTCTTGAAACCCTCGCTTGGCTACTGATAACATAATTTCTGTCTGCTTTCCAGAGAATTATAAGGATGACTCAAGGCTTGAATAGCCTTCTTAGTGCCATATCTACTAAGTATTTTCATTTCATTACCATGGTGAAACATAAATTTCAATCTGAAACAAAAGTTGGTATGTGTATCAGCCAGCAAGCAGCTTACAGTGCATATACTTTTGGGAAGGAGGAAAATAAAAGAGTAAACATGTTTTCCATCATGGAAATATGAAAATATAACTATCATTAAAAGCACAGTCTTAATTTTAGGTTGCTCTGATAATGTTCTTTAAAATAACAGTTGACAAAGACCACTCCTCTTATGTGGTTCTTAAGACACTTTGAATACTTAATATCAGGTTGTTTAAAAGCACCTATAGGATAAACTCTGGTTTATAGCATCCATGGCACGATTTGTAAGTTCATAGATCAAATTATTCAATGAAATAATTAACATAATTATTCATTCTGTACTCTTTAAATGTTGGAGGAACCTGCTGATGTGGTGTTTGCTTCTGCCAGGTGTAACTACACATGTAACGTGGCCCAAAATTAAAAAGTCATTTAATCAGCAGATGAGTTGATCTTTTGGCTCAATTTTTTTACCTCCATTAACTGGAAAATCTCTACTGACAGAGAATAATGGAAACTCTGTAATTATGAACTGAAACTGATAACAGCTCTAGTCACTTATTCAGGTAATGATTTTGCCTAGAGGTTATCAATAATTTATGTGCTAAGGGAGAGGTAGTCAGTAGATATAAATATATTTTTAAAAATAATTAATTTATTATCATATCTTCTCTTAAAGATAAAGTCTGAAAAAAGGAAGTTCATGCTGGCAGTGTCAGGAAGGACACATCACATCCAAATTTTAACAACTTTAAATGAAGACAGGTTGTGAGGCAGGTGGGAAGGAAGGGAAATAGCTCTGTTTTCCCTCTTGGCTGTGATCACTGACAAGATGAAATAGTGGGTAATATTGTGATGAAAGTCTACATGTGGGATATGAAAAAGCTCCAAAACAACTCTGAAAAATAACATAAACATTCTAAAAATGTTATTTACTATGGAAAAAATTCTCTTTAATCCTCTGAAAGCAAAAGAGGAGAGTCTGAAAAGCAAAGACAGGAATTCCTGTCGGGCTCCGAGGAAAGGAGAGTAGACAGAAACTGAAAGAGCAGTTATGTCTGCTCTATTGCATGCGGCTCTTCTGCCTTATTCTTTTTTGTGTCTGTCTTTTATTTCACAAAGTAAGGAAAGATTATGTTGGTTACACCCAGAATTTATTACTCCTATTTGAATTAATTAGAAGAATAGCTATGCTGGGACTGCCCAAGGGCTCCATATTGTTCAGTGTCCTACCAAGCAAGTGGGAGTTGTATCAGAACTGAGAACATGTGTGATAGTATTGCCTCAGTCCTCAGTTTTTCAACTAGAGAATTACTCTGATTAAAAGCAATTATTCTGTTCAATTTATATTTAATTTTATTTCAATTTTACATCTTTTTGTAATGATTTACGTACTACCTTCTCTATATTAAGATTTTCTAGAGTCTTGCTTTTATTCAGCTCTTCAATGGCATCTTCCACTTTATGCTTCTCTCTATATTTTCTATCTCTGCTTCCTTTATATTGATTACTTTTTCTTCTAAATTAGGCAGACGTTAGCATACTTGCCCTAGCTGGATTTTGTTTACATTTCTTTGATATTCAGGCTTTCTTGAAAACCTGATAGGAACTGGTTTCCAGTTAGTGTTGGAAGGTGAATTTATTACTTTGCTCATTAGACTCAAGAGGAGCTTCTCTTTTATCTTTCCTTCCCTTCCCTTCCCTTCCCTTCCCTTTCTTTCCCTTCCTTTCCCTTTTTTTTTTTTTTTTCTTTTTTTTTTTTTTTTTTTTTTTTTTTTT
>NDXB01008616.1:0-46146 GCA_002631895.1 Agapornis roseicollis
GGGCAAGAAGGGGGGTTGAGTGAGTGAATGAGCTGCGTGGTTGGTTGGGTTTAAACCACAACAACCCCTAAACCCATGGTCCCCTAAATAGGAAGAATTGCTTTAAAAAGAGCTTACACTTAGACTCTAGATTGTTGTAATGACCAAAACTGAGCCAAATGCAGTTCAGTAGATACTCAGCCTTACTACGTGTCTTGGTACCTGTGCACTCTTTAAAGTTTGTTTTAATAAAGAAATTACATGGAAGTTCAAGCTACAAAAATATGAAATCTGTCTTGAGTATTTGTTTTTTCTCTTAAAGAGATAAAATAATTGAGAATACTTTTCTGGACTTTGTGTCTCAAGATGTATTTAGATGTTGATAGAGTCTCAGGGAGCCTTTTACATGCAGTTCTTGTATCCAATAGGAGGAATTGTCTGGGATGAAAAATCAAGTACAAGTAGTTGTACTTGAAAATGAGGAACTTCATCAGAAATTGAAATTCTTAACTGCGGAACATAAATTGAGAGAACAGACTCTTCTAGATGCCTCAGTAAGTTTTTGTTTTTCTGTTGCTTTACTTAGTGTTATAGATTTATATTTTTTAAGGAAGGCTATGTAAATGGTTATCTACGATCTGAATTTTAGTCAAAATTTAATGAAAGTGTGTAAACATGGGTTTCTGTGGATAATACTGTTGTAGGCTGCCAACCTAATTAATTTGTTTATTGGTTGTTATATTCTACTGTAATGAAAATTCTAAGATTCAGTACATATGGATATAACTAACATTTGTTTAAAAAAACCCCACCTTACATAACTGAAGCATTCAAAATTTTATTTCAGGTAAATGCTGGGCACTCTTGGACTGTAGGTAGTAATGACTGTAGCACTCATCAGCCTGTTACCTCATCACCAGTGCATAGCAGATATCAGGCTTTTGCTACATCAGCTGCTGGAGAAATTGAAAAATGGCATGTAAAACTGGTTGGTATTAACTTTCTTTGCAAAACGTATCGGTGCTTTGTTGTTGCTGCAGATGTTTTTGATATTTTTTTAATTACATTTTTTTCTCTTTATTAATGGGATAGTATTGCTGTATTTTGGGAAAATCATTGTTAACTGAAACTTCTGATAATGATATGTATTTATTATTTTTTCCCAGTAAAATATTTTTGTTGGTCTTATGCATTTTATGCATCATCTAGAGCTGAAAACCTCTCCAGTGATCCCTAACACCTGCAGTTGTTTCAAAGCTAGTTACTACAGTAATTGCACTTTTACTTCATCTGCCATATTTAAAGGAAGAGAATCGTATTGATTATGACTTTTCCTAAGCATAAATTTCCAGTGCTTTATCTGATTCATTATCATTATCATATTTAACATTGGTGTAGTTGATTTATATACCTAGTTCTTCACCAGATAATAAGAGTAACTCACTGTATTATAAATAGTGTCTACTTGAAGTTGGTCAAGATTTCTCCTTTACTTCTGATTACTTGTGGGAAAGTAAGAGCAAACTCAAGACAAGATCATGAATTTGTGTAAATCATTGTAGAGGGTTGCAGTTGGAGTTGAAGCAATTTACTGTGCGAGGATCTGGCAAGATGTATAGAAATAAAATGGGAGGGTTGTTCATTTTGTAGACTTTTATAAGTGTGAAATATTAGGTTTCTCTGACACTAGTGCTTCAAAAAGGTTATACCTTCAAGGGAAAAGAATGAATTTGACTAATGTCTAAGTTGATTTGTAAAGACAGTATTATAAAGAAAGTAAAAGACACTTCTTTCCTCTCATCTTTTCTAAAGGAGAAGCTAAAACATCTTTATCAAGAAAATGTCAATATCCTTGAAGCTCAAATACAGTCGCTAAGGTAAAATGTTTAATTTTTTCTTTAAAGTTATTATTAATAAATTATTACTTCATAACATCATGAACCACTCTTAATTACAGTTTAAGCAAGAAAATGCTTGGATGTATGTTGTGTTTTCTAATACTGTCCCTGAAAGCTGATTTTACATAAAGTTTACTCAAATATAAACATAGCAAAATTGAATGTACTGCTACTATATAGCAGCATTGGCAATATATAAAATTTATATATTCAATTGAATTGCGTTTATAGAAATTGAAACTTGATATGGAATGTATTTATCCTTTTTACCTTTAGTCTTTGTAGAAGCATCATGTCTGTTAAGGTAGACTAATCAAAGAAAAAGGAGTTAAAATTTTAACTTGTGTGAACTCTTCCATAGTTAGCTTGCTTCTACTAATATTTTATATTTCAAGTTCTAGAAATCTTAAGCATCGAACTAGTTCAAGCAACATAATAATTTTTGAGCAGGCAAACATTGTTTTGAAGCTTGGAAGCAGGATTTTAAATTTCAGCTGCAGAATCCAATTTGTTTGTCTGTTTGTTTGTTTGTTTGTTTTTTCCCTACTTGGCTTGACCTGTTATATATACCCAAATAAATATTGGAAGCTAAAATGGCCTAAAAATTACAACTACATTATTCAGCCTCTTGATTTTTCCTGAGGGGCATGATATTTTGAAATGTAAGTTCTGCAAAGCACTTGAGTTATTTGCTTAAATGTTAATTAAATTGAGAAATTATATTGCTTCCAGTGGGACTATCCTTGGTTTTAACTTTTAGCATGAATTTACGTAGGACCCGCTGGTTTCTCTCCAAGATTTCCCAACAATAGGTCTGTTGTACCATGACTTTCTAATGATATATGCAGAGCAAATTCTGTTCAGGTTGTAGTGGATTATATTTAATAGACCAACTACTAAAATTGGAAAAAGTGCACAGAAGATTTCCCAGATGGAAATAAGCATGCATGCAGTGTATATATCATGTGAACAGTAAATCCAATGCAACCAGAATGTGTCAGACTTACTATGAGTATGCTGCCCAGATGGCCTGCATAACAAACCAAAAGCTTTGGATTCATTGCAAATTTGTCAAATTGGTCTATATGTGCACAGTGTGCGTTTGTCTGGAACTCCCTGATGTCAGCATTCCTATCGCTTGCGCTCTCCCCAGTCTAACAGATGCTTGGAAATTCTGGAGAAAACTCTTCAGAGCACCTGGTAAAAAATTTGGAGACATGTAAAAAAATTACCCTGGTTTTGTGGAGATGTGGTTGATGTGGATCACTGGATCAGAGCAAATGTGTTGGGTACATCTGAATTTTACCTAGAGAGCCTAAGGGGCTCTCACTTAAGATTGTAACTTTACAGTTAAGTTGAGAATAGAGAAGAAATGCTGAGTGATATTATTAATAAGAACAACAAAATAAATATTAGATAGTTCCGAAATATTTATACAGCTGAAAGCATTTCTGGCTAATAAATCTATTACTCTGTTCAGAGAATATAAGCCTACAAGTTTTCGATCTAATAACTTTCTGTGTAACTTTACCATTTTCTGATAATAGAGGGAAGTAAAAAATTGATAAAATTTTGTCTATTAACAATTTTGATTGGGCGGTTGAACTATTATTTCTCTCTTAAAGTCTTCCGTAGCCTACTGAAATATGTGAAATAATGTTCATTACAGGGATTTTTACAGTTCTTTTTTAGGTAACATCTGTAATTATGTATTACATACAAATATAACTTGTAGAAATGTTTGATTGCCCAAATAATATTTTTTATTTCTTTTCTGTAGAAAAGACCTCTCAGAATCTCAGAAGACATGCAGAGATTTGGAAGGGAGGCTAAAACATCAGCAGTTACTTGTTTCAGCCACAAATTCTAATTGGGTTGGTGGTCTGTGTCTGACATGTGCACAACACGAAGCAGTTCTTGCAGAGACTTACTCTAATATTCACATGCAGACCATCGAAAGGGTAACAAAGTAGGTTTAGGGGGGTATTTACTTTCTTATTGAAAGTACAGTTGCTTTCATTAAACCCTATCTCTTTATATGTTTGGTTGGTTTCATAGAGAGATGTGCACTTGTGCAGCAATGGACTCCCAAGTTGAAGTTACAATGCTTTTTACAAGTTAAAGTTACAATGAAGTTACAGTCTTTCTGTAATTGAATGTTTTTCTTCTTATTCTTACATTTGGGGAACTTTTAGGATACATCAGCAGTGTAAATTTTTTTTGCTCTTGAATTTGCTTAGTAGGACAGGTGTATGGCGGAATGCATTGTTCCTACCTAAATACAATAAATCAGGGGAAAAAAGTTCTTTTGGATGAAAATAAATGAAGTTATTTGCTGCAGCCTTACTTTATTTGTAGCTTTTATTTAAATTAGTAAAAAAAAAAAGCCATCTGTATAGGCTATATATATATATATAAAATTCAGAAACCCCAACAACATTAAAATGTGTTTTTTCTTCAGAAATTCTTCTGGTCAATCATCTTCAAAACACCTCTGAATTTCTACTTGCTAGTAATAATGATAAGATGCTGCAGCTTCCTCAGAGTGTCTTAAACAGACATCTATTTACTATGAGCTATCTGAAGCTTCTTAGGATTTCTGAAGCTTTAGAATGAGCTTGCTGGAGATGAGGTGATGGGTCAATTAGAAGCAAAAAGACTGAAGGGACATAGTACATATTGTTGTCAGATGGATACTATCTGTAAGCATTAGATGGCTGTTGCCAGGATTTACGTGTATTTCTGTTGTCAGATCCAAGATTTTTCTGGGAAAGCTCCCTGTTGTTGAAAAGTTACGTTCCAAAATCTTCCTTTGTAAGAAAAGTAATTGTGTGTCATAGACCCTGGAAAATACTAACACATATCAGTACATTTTTGTCATCTTGTATTATAGTGCAGTTTGAAATAAAGTATTTGATTTGACCTATTTATCTAGCTTAAACCATTATTTCAGTTTAAGATTTAACAAAATATGAAAGCTACATCTTCCTGTGATGCAGTTTATTAATAAAAAAGGTTTCAGTAGGGATATTCAGAAGAATTTTGTTAAAATATTGAAATGAAGTTTGAAAAGGTGACAGTTCTCTGGCAAATACAACTGTGGTGTTATTCTATACAACATGAAGGAAAAAAAAAAGAAAACCAACACAACAGCTTGCAGACAGAATCTCTAGGTACACCTAAACCACAGACAATTATACTCTTAATTTGAAAGCTTTCAACGTATGAAAATAATGGAAAGGTGAAGTTAATTATTACAGTTTTACTGGCAATGCTTCGCCATTTGCTGTAGATCTGAATTTCTTAGTGAACAAAGGTTCGGAGGGGATGTAGAAGCCAGAAGTCTTATTGTTTGGTTTATTTCCAGTTTGCAGCAAAAGGCTGGTTTTCTTTTGTTTTCACTTGGTATGCTTAGTGATCTGAATTACTTTTTGAACCTAGCCCTTTTATTTTTTCTTCTCCCCATTTGCCATTTAATGAGTAATTAAATAATATCATATTGCTCCCATCTATTTCCTCAGAAACATGCCTGTGCTTTTGGTGTTTGCTTTTGATGTTTCTTTGCCTTTGGTGTTTGTTTGCTTTTAGCATGGATCTCCATTTTGTAATGCAAATGGAATGTTGGTCAGCTTAAATGTATGACTTGAGCTCCACTGTCATTACTGGCAGTTTTACTAATAGTCCACACTCTTTAAGTGACAGACTGATCATCAAGCAAAAGATATTTTTGATACTGCTTAGCTAGTAGTACACTGTCTTTCACTTTTAATCCATGTTGCCTTTAACCACCCTTGTGTTTTTTACCTGTTAACATTTTGTATTTGGTATACCCATTGAGTTTTTTCTCTTGAGAAAAGATATAGAAGAAATATCTGTTTTTTCTTTATATGCAGGGAAAGAGATGACCTGATGGACGCATTTCTTTCATTGAAACAAAACATGAAAGAGATGCAGCAAAAAGAATCTAATGCTTGTGAGCAAGTTAAACACGCTGTGCAAACGGCAGAAGAGGCTAATTTAGTAAAAACAAAGGTAAATTCATCAAGAAATTAGAGATTTTCAGTACGTAGATCTACCCCAAATGTTAATTAGTTTTCATGCTAATGAGCATGCATAAGATCTTTGTCACATGTTGGTATGATGTATTAGATTCAAAAGGATTCCTCTGTGTGACTGTTTCTGAGCAGTAGCATGAACTCTAAATTTTTGAATTCTCATCAAGGCTGTGTTGCATTCTCAGGTCACAGTTTAAATTCTGGCCTATTTTCGCTACTAGGTGATTGAAATTGAATGGTAGAATTTCCGAAGGCATTCATGTCATGTAGGAATGTAATTCTCATATCACATTTCTGAGCTACTCAGGAAAGAATACTTAATGCTTATGAACAACTCTTCTGCATCAATTGAGTGCAGTGCAAGAACTGATTAGCTGACAGAACTCTTTGAAGATGGGAATTCCTGTCTGATGCTACCTGCAGGAAACTTTTGGTGCTATGTAAATAAGAATGATAAAGCCAGTTTTGATTTGATGCTTGTGTTAGTTGTAGTTACTTTATAGGATCGGCTAATCTTGACCTAAATTATTTCCTTGATATTTAGTGACATCTACTGTATTATTAGTGAATTACTGTGGAATTTGGAGAGGCTTTTTGTTTGGGTTTGTTTGTTTGTTTGTTTGTTTTAAATGAAGTGCTGTTGTTTTTAATAGTGGGCAAGATTTATATAATTGTTTTATTGGTCAAATTAGTATTATTTGTCTAATGCTGCAAGACTCTGTGTGTATGTGCAGGGTCTTTAACTATAAAGTTAAAGAGGAGCGGGAAACAATGAAATTTGGAAATTCTGTATGCATTTTAAATTTAACTTCAGAGTTTTACAGCTCCTTGTTTTTTACTGAAGAGAGAAAGAATCCTTCTGAGCCCACTGTTCACCTGTCACACCCTGTTCCTGAGAGGTTAAATTTTTAAATTGCTTATTTCTTAACTTTTTTAGTGTGGGTTCTACAGTTGTCTAATATTGTGATTGGTATTGAAAACTGCTCAAAATACTTTCCTTCTCTGTGTAATGAAGTGAAGTTATCTGATCGTCCTCTTTTTTCATTTGGTGTCAGAAATCTATTTTAATATTTAAAAAGAAAACATCTATAAACTCTTACTCAGTTTAGGTCATGTTAGAAATGTGGCCTAATAATAAAACTTAGTAAGACAAGTTAGTAAAACTTTAATAAAATGGCTCTTTGTACCTATACTATTTCTGCTACATAAAGAAAACAACTCTGTACGGTCTCTACTGGCCCCTGTCTTTGCTGCAGAAAGGAAATATGAAGTGCAGTTTGTATACAAGAATGAATAGTAGTCTGATTTCCCATGCTCAAAAGCTATTGTAAAATAAAGGAATATGAAGTCATCTTTAATTTAGGCTGCATGAGTTTAGATTTTTTTATATATAATGGTATTTCTCTTGGTAAGGCCTATTCTACTCTTAAGTCTCTTTGTAATTATCATGGAATCCAATAGAACAGGCTATGTGAGAAAAAGTGAGTAGTTAACATGTTGGGCTTCCAAATGTTGTTACTGCAGTTTCATCACCCTGTTGACAGTCTAACGTCAGGTGCTTATCATTTGAAGCCACCATTTATATTTTTTTTATCTTATGGCTGCCTCCAGTTTGTGGCCTCTTGCCTAATTTGTAGAGCAAGGAAGAGATCTGGTAAGGGTAAACTTCAATAGTTAAAGCAAATCAGTATAAGTAGAATGATAACTTTTTGAACTGCTCATTATGTAGTCAAAACAATACTACCTTGGTGAGAGATAGGAAAGAGACCCTGAGAAGAATCCCACAGAACTCACATAAACCTCATGAAAATTGTTAGAGCATTCTCTAAAAATTATTGTTTCATTTGCTTCCCTCATGAACAGCCCAACACCAAGGAGAGGTTTGGCTTTGAGTAAAAGAAAAATAAGCAGTTTAAAAAGATTATTTTGAAAATAAAGGGCAGTAAGGTAGGATTTCTTGGAGGAGGTTACTTTAGCTTCCTTGAAATAGGATATGCTGAATATCAGTGGAATGATTAAATGAAATCTAGTTTAATCATGCACTAGCAAGCTGCCTTAAGGGTACTTTAAATATTTCAATTTAGTTTTAATGGAGTAGTGTACTTCTGATTTAAACATATAACACTCAATTCCTATCCCCTTGGCAGGGATGCATCAGCATAGATTGTTATTTGTTTGTGGTTTTTTTCCTAGCCTTTTTAGAAGATAGTGCCTACTGTGCTTCCTGCATATAAGCTTATGTTTCTTCTATTTTGATAGAAAACACATCTCTAACCTATGTTTTAGCACTTCAAATTAAGCAGGACATATGTGAGTATTCAGTAGAATTTTTATTTGACAAACCTGAAACTAAATTAAACTAAAATAAAAATTGTTTCTTTGTATCTTTGCTTGCTTTTTCCAGGTTTCTTCTTAGTCTTTTACACTCAGTAATTGACCTTAGGCAGAGAACAAGTGAAGCACATACTTTACTCATTTATTTTTCCTTCAGTTATGCAGTAACTGCAGTGTTTGCAAGGAATCAAATATTGGAGGCTCATTTTAGTGATGTAAAAACTGGAATTTTAAATGCAAGGCAAATAATCATCTTAGTTTTGGAAGAACACTGCTTATTTGGAAAACGTACCTTGGAAAATGCTTCCGTCTTTGCCATGGCTCCTAAAATAAATTGGACTTCTAAATTATAGTAAGGAGTCTATATACATGCAAACATATACATCTGTTTTCAATTTGTTAGTCCCATTCTGGATGTTAACATACTAGGGTATGGATAAACATCATAATAACTATGTAAAAAAACCAAAAGGCATCCTTTCTAACAGCAAACTGGTTTCTCTGAAAGCATTAGATAAATGCTATGTTAAAATTTTAGGATTCTTCCACTTTAAAAATAAGGGTTTTTTCTAGGCTCTAGTCCAGTGTGAGCAGCTGAAAAGTAAAATGGAACAGCAGAAGAATCGTCTTGAAAGGGAATTAGCTGCCCAGCTAAAAAAGATGACTGATGAAAAAGAAACACTGCGGAAAGAAATGAAGAAGGAAAAGGAGGACTTGACAGCAATGGTATGAGTTGGTTTTTATATCATTTGTGTATTACAATGAGCGTTTTGTTCTCAAACTCTCTGTTTGATTGTCTTTCATTTTGTTCCAGTTTTAGATCTGAGACCTCAGTAAATCACTTCTATTGTTGCTTTAAAGCAGAGATAGATAAGTGATCCTATGAGTCTGAACAACTGGATTTTATATAACTAGATATGTAGTAAATTGTTGATGTTGTACATTTTATTTTAGTTTGCATACATTCTAATGCACTTTGTCAAAGTAGGGTTAAATAATATGTGATGCAAGGTTTGTACTTACTTTCTTATAAAGATTATGTAGGTTGACAGGTCAAGTGTTCAGAAGTTAGCACATGTCACATTTAGGATTCTTTGCTACTTTGAGCTTACATATACATATAAACTAATGTTACAGTATAATGTAATATATATCATAATTGCATTCTAATATGGTGTTTTTCAGAGTAATCTTACTATATGCTTAATTTGAGCACCTGCAAAAATGTATTAGAATCTCTTTTATCACTTTTACTGATGTTTATAAAATCTCTGAGGCAGAATCTGTCTCATCATGAGGGAAACCTTATGCTAATAGGATGCACTTCTAAGGCAATTGGAGAAAGAAATGGGAAGAAGAGTAGAGAGATAAATGCTTCAGGAATTAGTGGGTTTCATGCTTGTTTGATGTGCAGCCTCTTGAGCCATTTTCTGGGGAAGGTTTGGAAACAATATGGTTAATTTCTCTTCTGAGTGTAGGCTTTTTCCATATTTTAGGCTTCTTTTTAGAAATAAGCCATACAGTTTATAAAGTCAGGAGAGTACAGACTCAACAGGGTAAACTATTTAAGTGTTTAAAAAAGAGGAGGTTCTTTAGTAGTGTTGTTGCTTGTAAAATGGCCAGAAAGCTATTTAAATAAACAGGAAAACAAGGTGATATAGTTGTATTTCTGGTATTATGGGATGGTAGAATAATGTTTTAGAGCTGCTACAGGAAGTCAAAGCCTTTGGCTCTAATTCCAGATATGAAAACAGGAATTAAGTACAGTGATAGAGGCTAAGGGATATTTAAGAAAGTGAGCTGTTGTAAGTGATCGTCAGAAACCTGTTGTCGGGGAAACAGAAATAAAAAAATAACCTTACACAGGAGGCAGAGAGACATTATTAAGCAATTCCTTATGTGAGTCCTTGCTATCTATTGGAATTATCTTTCATATACACATAATTGTTTAGTTAGAGATCTGCTTTAGAACAGAGTATGCACTCTAAAATACAGCCTATAGGCAAGTATTTCATACCATTTCTTGGCAGAATAACTCACTTCATGTCATCACATTACTTTGTTTTTCAGCACCCACTGAGATGTGTTTTACTGGAACTGATACCCATTTTGAGTAGTTGCAGTCTTTCTTTTAAATCCTATATAGATATTAAATAACACAATGATGATGTGATATGTGGAAGCTAAAGATAAGGGATAACTTTGTAGAAAAGTATGATTTATATGCATGATTTATGCCTATATATGATTAACTACTTTTTTGTTTCAGGATTATGAGGTGGTAGAAATGGTATATTGTGCATCAGGTCAACTTTCCTGTCAATATTTTATTGTTTGAAGGGGAGAAGTGGTATGATACATAAATTAGGTGGATGTCTAACGAGTGAAAGATAGTTATGAATGTGTAAACCTCTATGTTTGGCTTTGAATTTTTGTAAATTAACCTAGAACTGTCAGACACCATCATTTCCACTTGAATTTGCAAGTTTCAGGTATAAATGCCTGAAGGGTCACTGCCTCTGTTTTATTGTTACATTTTTTACCCATTCAGCAGATTTTGTTCTGAATTACCTTAGAATTTTTAACATACTATTTTAATGGGCTTTGTATATCATGCATTGATCTGTAGTGCTGAAATACTTTCTGAACTTGAAAATTAAATTATCATTTGTGATTGCAGTGACAGTTTTCTTTAGCCAGGGGCACATGATTCAGTTTAAATCCATCTACATAAGGGTGGGTAAGAAGGTGTTAAGTAGTACTTTTAGAGCTGCCAAGACTAGTGGAATTAGCTGCTTCTGACACTTTGTCTGTAGTAACAAGTCATGGAGGCAAGTCCAGTTGATGAAAAGTTTCAAATAAACTACTGTGTGATAAATTAATTCAAAATAATGAACCTGTTGTTAAAATCATTTAGCTCTATTCTATTTTAAAATTATATAATATATATTTTAATGTATATAGTTAACATTTTATTATATTTTTAATGCTATGTGTTTTGGCTATGTGCAGTTGCCTTTAAGTATAAGTCCCCTGAGATTTAGATCTGCGGTTGATCAAGTTGCATCATTACAATGTTCTTGGGCTTTTTGCAGGTGACAGCCATGTCTGAGAATGTGGCCATGTTGGAGGCTAAAGTAGAGAGAATTACAAGGGAAAAGAACTCCATAACTAACCAGTTAGAAGAATCACAACATCAGCTTGTATCTCATGAAACAGAGATGAATAAGGTAGGTGCATTTATAAATGATTATTGAGCTTCATTTTCCTTATCATTGTGACCTGAAAGATGAGAAATTTTTTCTTTCTGCATTTTCCTCCGTATTGGTAAAGAACATGTGATAAATATAAACTTCATTTGAATATCATAGGGACACAGTCTTACAAATAAAAAGATAACTTTTTCAGTCTGCCCAGTCCCCTTGTGATGCAAAAGCTGACCTTTCTACCTTGCAGACCAAATAGAAAACTATTTAAAACTGTAGCCCAGTGTTTCATTAAAAATTGCATTTGGTGGGAATGAGGCAGCAGTCAACACTATCCCATAACTGATACCTCTGGGACATGCAGTGCTGAAAACAAATTATTGTTTTTTAAATACTCTTCTGTAGAATTTGTATGCATTATACTGCTTTATTCGTTGATGGTATGCCTTTTAAAAAGAGATCTTAGTAAGAATTGTAGCTTAACATCCATCTGTATACGTGCATCACTTCTGGGTGCTTCATTTTGCACATTTCTCAATCTATTAGAACCTTAATGTGGGTCATAACATGAGAAAGAAAAAACAATTGCCATCTAAAATTTATGCTGGGAGATGACATGCTGTTAAAATGATTAGTTTTATTAGCTTAGTTTCATCATTCACTTGTGATAGAAATAACTCTGTGGAGATGAGGGGCTGCTAAATTTCTGTAGAATAGACAATCTGAGAAATCAAATTTGTTACAGCCTCTTGAAATGTATATACCTTACCTATAATCCTGGGCAAGTCCTGTTTCCCATGTCATTAGTTGAGAGGTTTTGGAGAGCAATTAATTATTTAGTCCTCTAGAGACTTCTGGAGGTGTTTTCAACAGTTCCTGTCTTCCTCTGCTGTTCCTCCTGGTAGAAATAGCCGAAAGTATTGCAGAAAATGGACAGCAAGAAGTCATCCAAACTTATTAGAAAATTGAATTCAACTTCAGCTGAAAAACAAACAAAGGAGCATTTTAAGACTATCAAAATGGTTCAATTTACCTTTTCTGAAACACACTTCTGATTTTCAGAGTGGGTTCACAGATTACTTGCACCATTTACAGGGGTGAAGAGGGTAAGATAGGTATTAGGTATAAATATCCATTGGTCTGGAATGAACAATTTTATAGCCTATTGATTTGAAACTGTCTCTTAGGAGAGTGACACTGTGGTTCCAGTCCCCTTATCAGTTAATATTAATCAATACAAAGTTGAATAGGTATCAGTAGCTATGCTGTGTTTTTTATTGCATTGTCCCAAGAGTTTGGAAAACTGCATTTGTGTACTGAATTGAGAAGACTCAAACATACTGAAGGAATATTCTGACCATTGAGCTGTTGGGACTATGGGCATCATCCTGACCTTTTTAATTAGCCATGTAAGCGACATCTATGTCCACTTGTGAATCTGACTCTTATTTCCAAACTCAGCTTGCCATTATTATAAACAGCAAATAGCAAAATTTTTCCTTTTGCGTTTTATCTGAAATACTTTTTTCTGCATGCACCAGAAGTCAGGGGAAGAAAGTTTGGAGTGAATCTCTTTCCTTCATTCTGAACTACAAGGAGACTAAAAAATCCATTATTAGGACAGCACCATCTGCTGATTCTTCTGCGTTATTCACATTGTGCAATGTATGAGGGAGCCAAAGGCGAGGATAGCTATATGTTCTTATTTCCTTAGAGGAAGTGACATATTGCACTTCTTTACATCCTTGATACAAAGGGAGGAGGTAGAAAGACAGGAATGGCAGTCGATGCAGTTACATCTTAGGGGCTTTTTGGTTGCAAATGGTATTTCAGTATTAAAAAAAATTGAATCCTGCTTCAGAACTTTGCCAATCTTCAGAGCATTTGCTACCTTGTGTTACTTGCAACAGGGCTGAATTCACAAGCTGTCCTTTGAATTTGTAAGTGATGCTGCTTCTTAAAGTTGTTACAACTGGTTTTCTTTTTTCCTAAGGTGATTTGATTGTGGTATGCATATTTACTTTTACCCTTATTTGCTTTATAAGAAGAAGGAAAAAAAAATAGTGAGAATGAGGTGTGAGACTAAAACACAAAAATTAATTTTGCTTGTAGAATTTGTGTGAGGAGATTGTTGAAAAGCACAGAGGATTAGCAGCAAATTAAAAACATGCATGTCTAGGAGGCAAGCCTGGTGAAGGAATCTAAGTGGGGCAGGGAAGCAGAGTGAGTTAGAAAGGAAGTTCTCTAAGAGTAGCTGCAAGTCAACACATTTCGGTTCTCATTAGGGAATGTGCATGCATTTACGCTTGGTTAATTAAGGTGAAATGATCAGGCACAGATTGGAGGTGATTGAACAAGATAAGGACAAAAAGGGAACAGCTTATCCACCATCCTTCTCCATTCCCAACAGATAAGATCAGATACAATCCTTTGAAAAAGTCCTAGAGTGGGAAATAGGAAAATAACATCCCTGTACAGCAGCCGTGAAAGTTGTGGGAGGGGTTGGTGTTGAGTGTTTTTTTCTTTTTCTTTCTTTCCTTTAAACCCTCCCCAGACTCTCTGAAGTTGAGCTGCCTTTCAGGTGGAAAGGAATGAGGAGGTATCATAACGAACATTCCAAACACAGGGAATAATTATTGCCTTTGTAGAAGTGAAATTCATTTCTTTAAATGTTGGTTTGATCCCTTTCTTCTGGGCCATGCACATATTTGAATTAAGCTATGTTTTCAAAGAATTTGTCTTCAGTTTGCATAAGTCTATAAGGCTCTGATCTAACTTTGAAAATTATTGTATTAACATCTAAACATTTTCTTTCTTAATAGTGGTGAAGTGGCAAGATAAGAAATTATGCCTTTATTCAGGAGTGTAATAGATCCAGGTTTTGAAACTTTTAGGTTTTGAAAATGTTGACATAATTTTTTTTTCTTGGGATTTTATAGAAAATGGGAGAAGAATGTAAACCCAGCAACTGCAGTTTAACTGTATTTAGTAGCACACACATTTACAGCATAAATATTTATACTTGGCGAAATCTTGATCCAGATATAATTGAATCTAGAAGGCACTGCATATTTCAAACTTAATGACCATATAGATCATTCCGATCCACCTCTTTATATAAAAACATTTACCATATGTAGTCTTAAAAGATCTGTAAATTAAAATATGTTGCATTTAAATGACCTGTAGAGGGCACCAAAAGATCTAATTGCAAACCCTGGGCTATTGATTCTTCAAGCTACAGATCATGTTGTCTGTATAATCTAACAGGTGTGTGGAGAAATGCGCTATCAGTTGAATCAAACCAAAATGAAGAAGGATGAGGCAGAAAAGGAGCTCAGAGAGTACAGAACAAAAACTATAAGGGAGCTTGAAATTAAGGACCAGGTAAGAGATAATACTGCTATAACTTTGCAGTTATTAGAAGCCTAAGTAGAGTTATTTCAGAAGCTGGAATGATTCGTTTTTCTAATAGTGGTCATTTATTACTGTTAAATGGTTTCTAAATTAGTGGCAACAAGACAGCTATTACCATTAAATCAATACCTCTTGGTTATCTTATTCTTGTTGTCAGCCCTAGTATGTTCAGTTTTACATAATACTCATCCCATGCTTTCATGTAGAATTACTCTGTCATATGTATTCATACAGTGTACTTAAATTGTATGTACTGTGTACATATGCTTATACCCTTTTTCTCACAAATAAATCCACACATAATTACCTGTACATGCAGCCTGACAAAACATTAAAGACTAAGTATAACCTAACAATACCAACAATGAAAATCATTTATCTTCCAGTTTCTTTAAAGGTTTGAGGTTAATGAATGCTGGGATTCATAGAAAAGTTTAAAACAAAACAAAAATAACCTTCTAGAAAAAATTACTATATTGAAATTCCACTAAGCATTAATTGTTGGTTATCTAAAACTGTGGTTTATTATAATTCAAAAACCAGTACATGCCTTAAAGTAGTCTGTGAGGAAGCATCCCATGCAGTAAGAAAGATTATTAGAATAACCTGCAACATACTTGGAAAACAGCTTGAACAGGTGTAATCTGCAGCTTTTGAACTGCCCTTTTTGTTGAGGCTCTATCTGTTTTTCTCTAGGTATTCAAACCTCCAGTTATTCCTTCATAAGTTGTGATTTCCACATGAGTGGATGTCTCCTGAATACACAGATGTATAAGATGCACATCAGGGTACTTCTTTTTAATATGCATTTTGTTATTAGAGCAGCCTATCCAACAGGTTTTAAATAATTCTTTTTTTCTTGTAAATAAGTGAACAAATCCATTCTTTTGTAAGAATATATGTAGGGAAAAATGCAGTATTTCTAAAATTATGTTTTCATTTACCAGTTCCCTGAAATCTTCCTGTAGGACAGTAAGTTTTTAACTTAATAATGTACGATCTGAAGCTGGAAGCAATATTAATTCAAATTACAATCAGAAGCTAAAAAATCCAAAAGAGAAGCTTATTTAATAAAATAACTCTTCAATATGTATGGAAAATCATACAGCACAGAAAAACAGCGGCCTTAAAGCATTTTGCTTTCAGGGTTGGCTTTTTTTTTTCCCTCTTGCATCCTTTAGGCCCAAGGACACTTTGGAAAACAGAAAACAGGCTTGTCGTCTGTGTCTTGACAGATATCACAGATAAAAGAGTTGGCATAATCTTGGCATACAAATAAAACAAGATGTGTTTAATAAGATATTTGAAGAAGTATCTAGGATTTTAAATCCTGTTCTCCAACTTGCTTCAGGATTGCCTTTTAAACAAATTGTAAAATTTAACAAAATATTTTAAGCTCCTGTATTGACATACTGGTATTTTACTCAGTTCGGGAATGAATATACCAAAATGTGATGATTTATAATTTGATATGAAGTGAAGGAATGGGAGGGGGAGTTTGTATAAGCAAAAATTATTAGAGTAATTCAGTATTTATGGAAAATAATTATATTGTTCAAATACAATTGTTGGTTCCTCAAAAAAAAAGGAAAATAAACCATTCTGAAATTCTCAGGCTCAGCGTCTAGTAGTTGTCTTATACCTGTGGCTCTAGTAATCAAGAAAGTTCTGTATAAGTTCTAATATTATTTAACATGGTGAAAAGCAGCCAAAATTAGTATATGTACATTTTGGGGCTTTATTTTTTGTTTGTTTTGGTTTGACTGGTTTTTGGGGTTGTTCGGGGGTCTTTTTGTGTAGTTGTTTTTTTTTGGTTGGGTTGTTTGCGGTCTTTTTGTTTTGGTTTGGTTTTTTTTTTGGGGGGGTGCTTTTGTTAATTTTTTTTGTTAACTAACAAATGTTAGTAAGTTATTGAAAATTATTTCATTTAAATGAAATGAAAACAGATCAATTGCATATACGTTTATATTTAAAGAAAATCCTAAAATGTTTCATCTTAAATGGCACTTAATAGCAAACAGTAGTTGTTCTTTGGTCCTTCAGCCATGACCTGACCTTCTGGCTAAGAGACAGAGTTGATACCTTCCTTGCCACCATCTGTTCGTAATAAATACATATTTTTAATTTTTTTTAAATAGAGTGACAATAACGTATGAGTATTTTCATATTAATTCTATGTTAACTCTGTATTAGTGCATTTTTCTTTTGTAAAAGCAAAGAATTCTATTTCATATTGTCTTTTGATATATACTGAGGCATGGTTGTATTTTTAATTGTGTTTTTAAAAAATGTATTTTAGTTTAATCCCTTTTTAAAAGTCACTATATGTAAAGTTATTCAGGTGTGTCAGAATAGGCAGAAATCCCCATATGTACAATTCAGGGTGATCAGATACATCAGTAAATACAGATGTGGATTTATTGTACACTGATATTTGTAAACTTCTTCAAAACTGGATTTGTATCAGTTAGGAAAATTAAAGGGAGTATATATCTTTGGTGGGAATCTCTTTTATTTTAGTATCTCTTTTCCTATCTTTATTACTGAGGACTAATAACAAAAATTGGCACCTTTGTACGATTGCCTATTAATAATATTTGACATGAATATTTCTTAAAACTGAAGAAGCAATAAGCAATGTTATCATTGAAGTTGAATAATTGTTTTGTAATATCATCCATCATGATCCTGAATTAACATTAGGATTCTAGAGTGAGGTATGGGTGGAGAGACATACACCAAACAGTTTCTCTGCACAAAAACTGCATCTGTTCATCTGGCCCAGTATGTTGCAAAGTAGCATAACCTACTGCCCTCTCTTTTTGTCTCTCAGCCCTCCCATTGTGGCTGTAGCTGTGCTGAAATAACAGTGACTTACTTAATACTTTTCCTTCTTAGGAGCAGCTTTGTAAGTTATACAAGTATAATGCCTTCATGGCAGTAAACTGTGTCCACACTAGGGGTTGTACTAGCACAGCTATATCAGAGAAAAGTCACGCCCTAACCTAAATAGCTGTTATCAGAACAAAAATTATGTGGCATATTTGACACAGCAGGACTTCACTTTTATAATACTTTTTTCTGTGAATTTGGAAGCACTGCATGGCATAATTTGTGCATTTTTAATAGAAATCAGACTTCTGACACCATGAAATCGTTTTCTCAAATTAGCATCACTTGCTCTTTTCTGCTCTGCATTAGAAAAATAAAAATGAATTATGCTGTTAATAATTTGCTTTCTGTTTGCCTGTAAATCAATTTTACTTGATTTATAAAATCTTGCAAGTTTCAGCATGTGTAACTGGAAACAGTTTTGCAGTAGTGGTTCGTGTAGTCCCAGCCAATTTGGGTGTCATCCTTATTAGATTGTTCTGACTGGTAGCATTGCACCACTGGGGGTTGTGGTCTCCTTGTAATAAAGCAATAGGACATGTTAAACCCAGCTTCATAAACTGAGAGTTTTAAATTTCATTTTGCCATGTTTTGACGTATCAGATAAATTCTTTGTGTAGAAATAAATCCAAGCTTGTAATCTTAACCTGTAAAAAGTCATTCCTTTAATACTGTCTTTAAAATTGGGCAAACAAAATTTGAAGCAGGGGATTACTGAATTCTGTTGCCTATCCTGTAGGTAACAGAATGAAAAGTTCTAGAATGATTTTTAAGAAGGAGTTCCCTGTGTGGAAGTTCATGAGTCCAAATAAAAAGAAGTTGGAGCATCACTGACATGCACAACCTATACGACTGGAAAGAGCTACACATCAAAGCATTTTTGTGTAGTATGACAGAGCCTAAATGATGTCTCTGTACACTATAGACTGACAATTTTGCATACAAATAAAAATCTGGCAAAATTGCTGTCCAAATGCATTTTGCCAAAGGGTATTTTGGGAATGTTTATCTCATTTGTCATAAATCCGTGATTTATAGTAACCTAATTTAGACACTGTAAGTGGAGAGATTACTGACTCTGTCTTCATCAGAAGTAATGCAGGCCAGGAATTTGAGTATGATCCTGGAAATACTGCAGCGTGCCTGATGCAAGACCAGTGCAACCTTCTAAAGACACTGATTCACTGAAGTGTCTTTAGAACAGCCATCAGGCTTCCATGAGTCGGGCTTTGAAATACTATTTTTTTTTCAGAAGCTGGGACATTCAAGATATCACCAGATGTTTTGAAACTTTGAAGTTTTTATACTAATGATTAAGATATGTTAGGATTATGCGTTATGTGTATTTGTGTGACAGTCCTAGACCTACAATTTTGTGACCTCATTACTTTAAAAAGATGCTCTGGAAGTTCTGTTTTTAAATCAGTAAACATTCTTGAATATTCTTGGGCAGGGAGGAATAAATAACTCAATACCTAGACGATAGCTTGGAACTTTTAGCATCAAATTTTCTTACCTGGTCTGACCTTGAGTAGCAAAAAGTCTTCTTGCCTGGTCTGCCTTAAAAGTAGCAAACCCAAATTGCTATTGGACAAGAAAGCGTTAAGAAAATGCGATAACCTTTGCTGTACTGGGCTCTTTTTAATGTCTCATTTTCAGTTTGGGGCATTTGGTGCACTAGTTTGAAAATGGGTAAATAAGGAGGGAGTAAAATGGTACCACTTTATGCCTTGCTTTGGTAAGGCATTTCTGACCTGTTCAGGAGAAAAATCATTCTTTTTTGTAACTGAAGTTATGAGCTCATTTCAAGATTTTTGAGGAAAATCATTGATCTACAATATTGATCTGCAATATGTAACAAAAGAAATGTGTAATTTCAATAGTGTTATGGCTGCTGCTGCTCTGCTGTGGCACTGCTTTCCTCTGTCAGCCACACATTCCTGAAGTATCAGTGGTATGAACAGCCTTCATTTAATTTTTTGTCATATTTCCATAAGAACAATTCTTGGAACTGGGATTCCCAGTAATAAAAATTTCTGTTGTGGTATGTATCTATGTTTCTGTACCAGTCTGCTTCTCCTAAACAGCTGGCCTACTAGGAGGAATGACTCAGTTGGTAATTGGGATTTTATTGTTTACAGGTGTAGTTGGCCCATGTAATCTTGATGCAGGTTCTATCATCCAGTGTGATGTCACCCTATCAGTGTTTGGAAAAAGAAAATCATTTATGTGCATTAAATATTATTCAAAGTAGGAAAAGATTTGCATAGTTCCTGGTATACTGTGATAAGCATTGGTTTTCTTCTGTTGGGTTTTCTGATTGGGGTTTGTTTTTTTATTTTCTGAAAACTCAGAAACAGTTGGTTTATCAATAGTCCTTGGCCCAGTGATCAGAAGAAAACAAGTGTAAAAGTCCCTGATTATCACTTGTTGATTGTCACTCAATAGGTTTTCTTCCCAGGTATTCCTTAATGATCTCCAGGAAAAAAACAATCCCACATCAGTAATCTCAAATATGTGTGTTTGAAAAGATAAAAGGAAACCATCTATTTTGCACCACCCCATTCTGCCTGTCCCCACCTCCCCAGAGCAGTCCATTAGAAAAACCATTCCAAACTCTTGTTCCACTGAGGAACAAAATCGCTTTCTTATCTCTGCTGATGGCTGCTGAGCTAATCTCTAGTACAGCTATGTTGTCTTTTAGAATGTGACTGTAGTAATATCCATGGATTTGGAAGTTTTGTTCATGAAATACTTCGGCAAATTGAAAACAAGTATTTTCAGGGAAATAATGAGGTAAAATCTTTGTATAGCATGTTTCAGCCATTCATTCATGTCTGTTTCCCAGGGTATTTATCCACAGTATCCAGGGGCCATGTTGCTCTTGGAGAGTTTGCATAAGACAGGCACCTAAGATTATTGCTAATTAAAAAATTGTGTGTGTGTATTCATATATACTTAACAGTGTGATTTTTTTGTTGTTGTTGTTACTTCAGCTGACGATTACAGATAGGAAGTTTATTTCAACAAGACTTAAAGATGTGTGCATTTTAGAGCATCCCACCTACGTGCTGTTCCCAGGAAGTGCTTCCAGCACCCCTACTCTTCCTAGCAAACAGCAGGTTCCTGTCTCTGTTAATCCCCAGTCTTTCTGGAAGCAGAGGGTGTGTGACTGCTGACCTTTGCTTAGGTAATGGCTCTCATCTTGAGGCTCAGCCTTTTAGTGGAGCACATAGGGTGTCACAGTACTGGGATATCATGGTACTGCCAGGTGCTGGTACATTTCTTTGCAGTACAAGTGTCAAGGTGGTCACAAAACTACTTCTCTTTGAGGATGAGTCCCACCAGATCAGGCTAGAATGAGAGCCATCCAATAAGTTGCAGCCGGTGTTGCTTACCTAGGTTATGGCTTTACTTGTCTCTCTGGTCTTTATAAGCCAAAAAATTTGTGAGGCAGCAGTAAGGAAGATCTGTTAAAGGTGTGTTATTGGGGTTACTTCTTGTATTCCTGCTCACGCTAGTTGCCTTTATCATGAAAGTTTTTCAGATTCCCATTTTGGGCTAAATGATTGGTAAAATCTGCAGCTGTCTTATGTTTTTTGTGAACTGAACTCTTTCAAAGAGTTCATCTTTGTGGACTCTTTTAAGCCTTTTGTATGTTGTATTTTGTACTATTGATTTGTATATCTTCTTAGCTTTATAATAAATCTGCTTCCAGAAAGGAGTTTCTCCTTTAAAACCAAGTTTAGTTTCCATAACTGCATTATTATCCTCATTCAAATTTGAATGCAGCAGTAATTCATACAGAGTGCAGAAGGGAGAAAAACATTGTTGAGACGTGGCGGGGGTTAACCTCATGATGGCCTTAACTCTCTTTAAAAAGTTGGATAGTTTTTCAGGTGCAATATGCTATGTCAGATGGCCATGCCTGGGAGGTCTGAGGTTTAGAGACCACTCAGAACCTAGAGTTGCTTGATTGATATCAGGATTAGGATAGAAATGACTGCAACTTGCCCCTGCTGCATCAGTCCGTACTGGTAGCCATTTTTCCTCCAAATAAAATGCCTCAAATTCTTGCTAATAAAACACATTGCTTTTTAAAAAAACATTAATTTTTGTATTATTATTATTATTCATAATAGGGCATGATTGTGTTCTGTCCCTGATCAATTAGTATATCAGAAAGTAAGGAAGGCAACATATTGTGATCAATGTTAAAGAGTGCAAAAATTTCCTGTTCCTGTTATATATAATATTTAAGTTTATGTGAATGGCCCTATTAGTGGCACCTCTTGGAAAGACCTTAATTATAGCCTCAGTCCTGTGCAGTGATCTCATTGCTTTGAAAAGCTACTTTAGTAAATGAAAATAAGCATGTGAGCATGAGGCCTGTAAAATTTTAGTGTGCGTTACTTTGAACTGTACGTGCTTTTATAGATGTTGATTGCCTTTTGGGGATGTACCTGCAAATATCAACCCCCACAGTAATTATACTTCACTTTTTATTACTTTGTATTTATTCTTCTAATTTTTTGGTTCTATTTTATGCCCCTTAAAGCTTTTAGTAATGGTGAAGAAAGTACTACAAAACAAAAAAGAAAGTACTGTAAATTCACAAAAAACATTTTCTTCTTCCAGAATTATTTTACTGCAGAATTTGGGCAATGGTATAGTCAGTGCACAATTTATTTTACAGGTTATATTATGTCTTTTCTTACCTGATGTGGGAGCATACTAGAATAACACTGGATGTCATAAATCATTTGGGTTTAGTATATTTTTCATTTTTTTAAAGGTCTTTTAAAGTTGTTTTTGCATTTACTTCAGAGTACAAGTTCTTTTATCACTGCTTAATCATTCTCATTTGGTTTTCTTTAGGAAAAAAAAAAAAACCACATTTGTCTTCTCTGTCAGTTTGCTGCTTTTTAAAATTCTATGAAAAACATCTGCTAGTTTGGAATTTAAAGTTGCATTTTTCTGTATACAATAGAATCAGCATCAGTATGAAAAGAATTAAACAGTTATTTTAATTTTTAATTTGGCTTGTTTTAAATGAAATTATTATTTCATTTTATCAGGTTTTATAAAGATAAAGAGATGTCTGGTTAATTAAACAGCACATTCTTACCACATACGTAAGTCTTCTTAGGTGAAGATAATTTCAGATAATTTATGAAGAGGATATTTGAAGGTTGATCTCATGTTTGAGAAATCATTGTTTATGTTTTCCAGTAAATTGCATTTATGTCACTGAATGAGCATCTTCAGTGTATTCACCTGAAAATGCATTGTGAAAGTCAGAAGATAATTTGTAAATTCATCATAAACTAATGAATGAGAACTGAAACACTTATTTGAAGTGCGTTCAGGAAAAAAATATAGAAGGGTCCTATATGCTTCAAAGTGGAAAACTTAAAATATAAAATGTTAATACTGAAAAAAGAGTAATTATTTTAGAGCAAAATCTTACTGCAGTGATGTTTCACTATCGCTTTAATTTTTGAATAGTAAAAATTCTTTCTTGTAGCTGAATGGGGTATGCATGCAGAATTATGCTGATGTGTTTCAGCTTACTAATAATGATGTTTCTCTTCCTGAGGTTTCGCCTGCCATCTTGCAATGGCAAAGCACCTGTTGATATTCCTGGGAGTTTACAGACAACTGCAGATGAAATAGTACTTTTAAAATTATGTGCAGAAGTAGTAAGAATATTAAAGTTGTGGAGTTATGCACCAGAAGTTGCCTGTTCCAACCTTAATGTAGTCTTGTTGTACGTATGCATTATGATAATTCTGTTCCTTGTTATACTGAAAATCTGTTTCAGATTTTCTTAAATGCAAGATTGTCATCTGTCTTTTTGCAATTCTGTGCTCCATCTCTTGTCTCTCACTTACATTGAAAAGTTAAGTACCTTGAAGAAATACTCTCTGATCATGTTGTAAAAAGCTGTATCACAGGTGATAGGCACTGAGGGATCAAATTAACACTGCATGAGAAACAGAGTTGTCAACAAAATACTTTAGTTGGTGGTTTTGTTTCTGTTTCTCTCCCTACAATTAAGCTGGGGCCCAGATAGCAGCTACAGAACAGCTTGTAGCTTTCCAGTAGAAGAAACGGCAACTAAATGTAACAGAAAAAGTAGTTTGAAGCTGAGTAGTTTTGGATAGATGCTACCTGATAAGGTTCCCCTCAAGGTTAGTAAAGATTAATTGGTTCTGTAATTTCTTTGTATTTTAAGTTGTTATTAATTGTGATGACCTAAAGATGGACTGGACTTGCCATATTTTAGGATAGAGTATATTTGTTAGCCTGCTATAGTTTGCAAAAGAGAGGAGGGTTGGCTTAAATCGTATGAACAAGTCTCAAGTGCTGAGGCTTCATATTTTTCAACCTATTACCTGAGATTTTAAACCAAAGTAACATGTAGCATTCAGAGTATGGGCTGTCAGTTTTAAGCATGGTGATTCATGACTCCAACCAAATTATTTTCAATTAACATTTTCAGGTGTTTCAAAAGGAAGCATTTAGTTGATATCCTGAAATAGACCTGGTTTCTGAATTCCTGTTAGCTTGGCATTTTTCTGCCGTGCGTTTCTCATGAGGTTCTCTGCTGTTTCTGCCCTGGTCATTGCAGAGTCCTTGTGTAGAATTCCTACTTTCCATATATCTCACATTGTGAATACCTCTAAATACTGATATTTTAAGATATATATATATATACATACAGACATACACAAACACATGTATGTGTGTGTAAAGGAGTTGATTCTGAATTTTGGAATTCCTCATAGAAGAAGCAAAATTGTTCTTCAAAACCTATGTTTGCTTTCCTGACATTTCTTATAGAAATCGTAAGACTACTGTGAATCCTTGAAAATCCTGTCAAGGAGTCATTGTCTGACTGTCTCTGCACTTTCATGACAATTGAAATCTATGATTTCAGTTCTTGGATGTATTCGATTCAACAGAAGGATGTATTCTTGGGTACAGCCCTGCAGGTTCAACATCTGGTTGATGGAAGGAGAACATTTTCACCAGAGGTTCTTGCACTTAGAATTTGCTTCCCCTCTGTGTGGCTGTGTCAAAACCTGACTGAGCCTGTTTAACTCGAGGCAATGGTTAAAGCCCATCTGTTCATTGAAACTTTTCCCTGAAGGAATGATCTAGTGTATTTATGTTCTCAGCTGTGGCCCTGCTTTTTCAAATACTCAGTTGATGCTTTTCGACTAACTTGTGTGTTCGGGTTTTTTTTTAAAGGTATGCTGAATGGATGTATTCTTAATCAAATTTTAACAAAGTTGCAGAACTTCCTTATCATTAACTTGTAAAGACAGTAAAGAACTCGTGTCCCTATTTGCTATTAATGGAGAAATAACATTAATGAGCTGCTGCTGTTAAGAAGAATAGAGTGTAGGGAACCCACTGAGACTTATGTTGTTCTATTTAAAATATACAAAAGTCTGTGGAAATAAGTGAAAATGCAATGTATATGTAACTGAATGCCTTTGCACACCTGGTTTTAAAATATTCTGAAAGTGTAAAAGGTTGTTATATTCTTTAGAGGGGAAGATTACTACTGACTTTGACAATAATTTCACTATCTTTGCATTTGAACTTGGTGATTTAATTTGTTAGGTGGTCTATGTGATAAAGCAAGGTGACATTCAAACTCTAATCAAAAGTTCCTTCATGCACCTTTGTTGAGTTCTCTTGGGGGGAAAACTGTACATTAAGTAATTAGCAAAATTAAGGGAAAAAAAAAAAAGAATATTATGAAGCCTTTTTCTGGATGAAGAGTTTGTATTTGCCTGTGGCATCATGGCTTTGAGTGGTTTATTTTAACGTTTTCTTGGGAGGTAAAGAGGCTGTTATTACAGAGGTGATTCAAGTGCAAATATTGGGAACGAAATACATTTAGTTGTTCTTGTAGGATGTTTGAATGCATAATTTCATTAACTAAAGAAGATAGTGAGGCTTGTCTACATAAGGAAGCTATCACAAAATAAGTTAGTATGGATTTAAAGTATAATAGGTATTCACCAGTGACTCCTTATATGAGCAATTTTATCCTGTACTACAAGTGACCTTTCACAGCTTAGTTAACTGAAAAACATCCAAGTTCCCTCCAGCCCCAATGGTGGATAAATATTTATGTTGGGAGTTAGTGGGGAACATTCACTGCATGTCAAAATTACATTGTTAACTTATTCTGTACCCCACTGGTCTCCTTAAAACCATAAAACCATCCTTAGGAAAAAGTATACTATTATGTTACTGATGTATCCCTGCAGGTACTTGTATGTTGTATATGGACTTAGAGCATAATCATTCCTTCTGAGAATAATTGTGAAAAATGTTTAAATGGTTGACAAGATGATCCTATTAGAGATTTTAAGTCCTGTATACTTCACTGGAACCAAAGATGCTGGTCATGCAAGCTTGCTTATCATTATTTCTAAAATAAGTGGGCTCATCAACTAAGTTAGATTTACTTACTATGCTTAGTTGGCATATAAGAACTAATGATGTTAAGATTCACAACAGCTGGTGTGCTTAGGATTCAGTTGCAAGTCCTAAATAACTTCTTTTCAATAATGATAAAAATCACAAAATTACCTTTATTCTCTTGGATAATATTATGTGAATATGACAAAGCTGAATTCCCATGTCATTGCTTATGTAAGAAATAGTTCATGTGGTCATTTCTTTTGCCTTTCATATGTCCAGCAGCTTTTGAAGATAGCTGCTGTTCTGCTGCCTTCTGGCTTTTTAACCCAGTGAATTTGGGACACTAATACAGAAGCATTCACGTGAGAAAATGAGAAAGTAATTGATTGCATGTATCTCTTAAGCCACATAAAGTCAATAACATTGATTTATATTAATGTCTTTAAATATGATATGCCTTTTAGCTTTTCACATGAATGTAATTTCAAATATTGCAATTTGCTTGTTTTGCAGTTTTATCAACAAACTACTTTTGTTCTAAAACAAAAGATGTCATTATTTTTGAGGAGCTTTGATCACCTTAAGATCTATTGTCTTAAAATGCCTTTCTGTGCATTTCTTAAATACATTCTCTTTGGTTCTATAATTTTCTAAGCAAATAGAAAAACTGGAATTAGAGCTGAATGGAAACAAGCAGCATTTGCAACAAGCCCAGCAGGATGTGGCAGGAGCCAGAGAGGAGTGCCTAAAACTGACAGAAATGCTGAGTAAATCTGAGCACCAACTGCACCTCACCAGGTACCCCTTATCCTATTACATGCTATAATACCAATTTCATTCTGCTAATTTTTTTGCCACAGGCTTCCCCACAGTTGTTACAGATACTTGCAGCCACTGACTGCTTGGGTAGCCCTCAGTCATGTTGGAAGTGGAGATTTAAATGAGTTATGAACTATAAAGTGAGTTATGAACTATAATTTGTGGCAGTAAATTACTGGTGTGAAGAAAAGATAATGTTCTGCTCTGATGATGAGGTGGCATGCTTTTGGGTAGGAATAAGAGCAAGGAAGTGTGCAACTACATTCTTCTTGTTGCTGTGTTTGGTAGGCCAAGGATATTTTAAATGTTTGAAACTTCAGGGTGCAGCAGCACCTTTAAGCATAGGAATTCTCAGACTAATAACCTGAAGTTTCTGCAGTAGGATGACCAGGAACGTATAAATGAATGTAGTCATGTAAAGCTTCACTGAAGATTAAACAACCAAAAGGTAATACTACTGTCTATGAATAGGAGGTAACCTCAGTATGTGAGGAGGATGTCACTTGCTTGGTGGAAATGTGGTACTTATCAAATGCTGTGTGATGTGAGATTTTGCCTGACCTTGGATATAGATCCCAATACCATTTACCATACTATTCATTGCACATTTCTGGAAATCACCAAAAGGTTAACATACCAATTGTTTGTTGCAACTTGAGTTCTGGTACCTGCAGGAATTTTTCCTTTTGCCACAGAGAATGCTACTGTCTGATTGTTTGCAGGGGTTTGGTTGGGGGTGGGGTTTTTGTTTTGTTCCATCTTCCCACTCCCCCAAGAGTGAGCATCCAGAAACCTAGCAGCTTTTACTCAGTCCTTAAGGAAAAAACTGAGTTAGTTTAAATTTTACATGGAGGGGGGGACCCTCAGATTTTTATCACTTCACAGAAGTCTTCATGTTTTTCCAAGTCTTGTACTCTTTGGGCTTTGTGAGAATTCTGCCATTGAGTAAATGGAAGTAAAATGGAGCCTCATCTAAACTATTAAATTCAATGAATCATTTTTTTTATTCAGCTACATTTCTGTGTAATTCAGAGCACGGTTGTTTAACAGATGGAAGAAAGTACCACTCTAACAGCCTGTATTTAGAGAAAAAATATGCTAGAGGTTAATGAACTTGAAAAAAGTTTTGGGTGAGTTGTTAAGATATATAAAGTTTGGATTTAGCAGAACTTTATTAATAATGATTTGTTGTGATAGTTAACCAAATGGCTTACCATGCTCCTTTTAGCAAAAGGCTGATTATATGCAGTAAAGCCTGGATATCTTGGAGGAAATCTGACTAGCCAATTTTTTTTTTATTTTATTTTTTTTTCTTGTGAAAATATTCAACTTTAAAAATGAGGACTGTTGCCTGCTTTTACATAGCAAGGTAATTAAAGCTGGGTACCTAACATGGAGATGATTCAGGTAGCTTTTCAATCTATGATCTCTGACTCCGGAAGTTTCTGACATGCAAATCACTGAAGGCTGGTAACAGTGTTTTAGGCAAGTAATACTCTGTGCTGGCCCTGTTCTCATACAGTTTCATAGACATCTGCTTTTTGAGACAGATGCTGAACTGCCACAGCTTCTTTGTCTGACCTAGTGCAGCCACTCTTCTGCAATGTCCTGATCTTTATTTTTTTGTACTTTGTGTTCGTCTTGTGGCTTCTGCTCATAAATATAATAATAAGTATTGAAGTGTTTTTTGTGCTGATGTTTAGCTGTTGGAAAAACGTATACATATAAGCATGAGAAATAGGTTCAAATCTTTCTTCTTGGTATTCCCCAAATTCTGTAATACTTTGTAGGTTTTTGTGTCCTTATCTTTGGGATGCCTGTCTGCTTTCCATGCATACACTAGATGATGTTGCTGTCATGGTTGAAGAACAGGGTGGGGAATGAGCTGAGAGACTTGTTGCTGCTGAACTGTTACCCATTGTGCCCATGTATTTAGATCACCTGCTGCCAGAACAAGTTTTCTGTATTAGTGAAGGTGTAGAAGTTTTATATCTTTAGTGGCATCAGTTTTGCATTTTGAACTCAGTATGATTTTAATGGATTGGTACATCCATAGCTGTTGTATATGAACTTTATTCACTCAAGGGCTGCCGTCTTTCATTCTTTATTCCCTCCACCTCAAATGTCAGATGTGCCAGTGAAAATACTCACTTGAAGGGTAGTGGTAATAGCAATCCTACAGGGGTTAGACTCATTTATTGTGACACTTGCCAAGGAAAACAGATTTTAAGCTCCAGAGTCCTGCCTGTGGGAGGTTGCTGCAGAAATTGCACTGATTTAGTGCATCTCTTGGGTATTCTGGCCTTGGCCTCATCTTGCTGATTCCCCTCTTTTCAGGAAAGGACCAGCTGGTCCACCCCAAGTCCTCTCACAACACTGGACTTGAGGGAGGCCTGTACTGCTGTTACAGGGTTGTGCATAGTCTTTCTGTTGCCTTGCATGACCTGGCTGTGTTGTTCTAGCAAAAATTAGGGGTAGCTGAGGTGATACAGAAACAATTATTTGTCTTAGTCTTTTACTAAGGAGAAAAGTTTTCACTGATTCTATATATGGACATTGTAAATAAACAGAATAATAAAACAAATACAGGAACTTCGGATTTTGATGTATGAAAATGAGACAGTAAATAATATATGAATGGCTTAAGTGAGAAAGAGCATGCAGTCTATGTCTTAATGAGGAAAAAAGAAAATGCTCTGCAGAGCTGCACTCTTTTCCAGGAGTCCCACTTCTCTGCTGCATCCTAGTTTTCAGACACTGTTGATTGATTACCAGCTAAACAGCTTCCAAGTTAACAAAATGTACTTGTTAAAAATCAAGAAAAAGGTTACAATTAGCTATTCTAAACCACTGCCACAGAGTTTAAAATTGCCTTTTCCTGTCACCTTTCTTCCTGAAGCAATATGTTGCTTAGAAATCTTTGCTATTAACATGCATTTCCTGCTATTGAATCTAGTTAGTAATTCTAATTTGTATGTCTTCAAATGACTGGGGAAATACAGAACTTGTGCTGTGTAGTTTTGATTGTCAGTCATGTAACTTTGCAGATGTCACGATGCTATGAGACTGACCATGCTTGTTTAAAGTATTTATATTTTTTTGCCCTAGTTTCAGCTTTGTTGTTATTTTTATTAGTTAGTATGATAGGAGACTCTTGCAAAATTGCTTAAGAAATCAAATTTAAATTGACATCACTTTGGCAAGGTTGGGTCTTGCTAACAAAGCTTATTTGAATCTGCTCTTCAGAAAGTAGAAACCATACAGACCTATTGTTCTTGGTTCATGAGAGAACAATCATTAAAAATCATGTCAGTATGCTAGTGGAAAAGATCACATAAAAGATGTAAGATGTTAACAACTTGCTCAGATCTTAGCATGTATTCTAATTTAATAAATTTTTTCACTATTCTTGTGTAACCCAGTCATCCTTAATTTTTTTTCCTTTTTGTTTCAGAAAAAAAATCTGGTTATTATTTGTTTCAGTTACAGTCAGATGTAGTTCCTATTTGCATATGCCAAAGCAATTAAATAAATCTTAAGAAGTGAATTTCAAAATTGAACTTTTTCTCTGCCATTATGCATTTTCTCGGGCATGGAGATAGGTGGATGGTTCGAGGTATTTTTGACAGAAATGTCATATAAAATTTGCCAGGAGATGTGATTGAGCAAATTGAATTGAAGCAGGTTTAGTTTAATTTAATTTTTTTACTGTCCTTGTTGACTTACATGAAACATTGCAAGCAGTATTGAATGTCAACTTGTAGGTGGGAAAAAATTACTAAACAGTTCAGGTGATCCATCAAGCTATCTTGAATTCCCATGTCACTCCCTTGAGGGATTAAAGTTTATATTACAGTGAGTCAGCGGGTGGTTTAGTTCTTATTTTTTTCCCACCATTATGTGATTTCTTCCTTATTTTTGAGAACAATATGATCTTTAGAAAACAGCACATTTAAGAAAGTGGGACTTGGGCAGTACAGTGGGTTTTAGCAATGCTATAGCCTTCTTACTGTGTCCTTCTTGCTAGTTCAATGACTCCACTATGCTAATTTGTATTACGTGTATAATAAGTAAAGCACATAAATCTGTCATTCCACCTCTGGGTTCCTGTGGTGTGACTTAGTCACAAAATCTTTGGTGTTGAGCTGTATGTCGTCACCAGTGTTAGTTGTTAGAATTGCAGCATGTCTCATACCTTGACTTCCCTATTTAAGCTACATTATTAAATGATAAAATGTAAATTAATTTCTTGTTGATTATACATGGCATTCCAGGCAGTTGCAGAGTACTTAGTATTATCTATTGTTTCTTTTTCTAGTAGTGTTAGCAGCACACTTACTGTCATGCTTTTCCCAACAATTCTAATGTGTCAGGAAGAGTCCATCGTCTGTGCTGGAAAGGAGACACCATTCAAAGAAATGCCATTCCTAATATTAAAAAGAGTGAGATAGATATGTTTTACATTCCCAGACCAGCCAATACCACTTGAACTAGGGAGAACAGGGACAGGGGAGAAGCAGAAATGAGGTGTAAGCAGTGATTTGTTTTCAGTTTTTTTTAATATTCTTCTCATCTTGTACAAACCCATCATTTTAAAATGCAGGAGGAGTGATAACATGAAACAACTCTGATAACTAATGAACTTTTTAGATTCTGCTTCATATGTTTACTTTTCATTAAATTTAGGGACGGTTGCAACTATGTTGTTGTGATTCAGTCAACATTTATTTCTATCTGGTTTTCATATACAAAGGCATCGGGATGCCAGAAAATAAACTGTTAACGGAGAATTAACTTCTTTGGCACGCTTTCATACTTATCTTCTAAATTAAAGAAAATGAAATGGGCAGAAGCAGAGTGTAGATTACCTCCTTTTTGTCAAAAATGGTGGGAATTTGAAAATTAATAATAAAAAAGGGAACAGATGCAGTAACATGCCAGAGGGAGATTAATGTGGAGAGTAAAATCTGTGAGCAACAAAACTGAAGCAAACTGAATCAGTGGGAGGTAGTTGTACAATCAAAATCAGGATAAAAGAGAAATTACAAACAACCCTGCACTTGTCAAAGTAGTAGTAATGAAATCCTGACTCTGCCAGCAGCGAGAACCTGTGTTAGCACTTTGGGGTAAGGCCGGGAGCCGGGTGCCAGGTAGGAGGGCAGCGCGAGGCTGCTGGGCGGCAGCCATCGCGTGTGGAACAGATGGCGGGGAAAGCTGGCCGGGGAGGGGCTCCTTCGCAGAGCTAATCAGACAGTAACGGATAGGGCAGCTGGGAGGACTGACCACCGAGAGGCGAGCGGCGGGGTAGCCGCAGCCTTCCACGATGTGTGCAGTGGTGTGCCCGTCGGCCGGAGAGAAGACCTTGCAATGTCTTTTCTGTGCAGCAACCCCACAAACTTTGGCGGCATGCAGTGGCCCTCACCCTGTGGCGGGGAGTGGGAAGCAGCCCCCCTCTGCGGCCTGCCGGGCTTGGAGCTCATCCCGCATCGGTGGGCTCTGCCCCTGCCTACCTCAAAAATACGTGTCTTTGCTCTCGGTCCCGCCGCGTGGGAAGGCGACGTGTTTTCATGTTGTATCATCGCAGCATGTTGAATCCAGAATTTAGCGATTGACAGAAATGTAAAAACACGTGGGTCCGGGGACTGATCCAGCAAACCCATAAGAAAACTTTGCTCTTGTTGAAAGCGGGAGAGCTGGAGGTCGGCACCTTCCCACAGGGTTGGGCCCCTCCGATGAATGAAACCAGTTTTCTGATGTTTTATTTTTGCTTGGAGGGGGCACTTCCCTCTTCGTAAATGAGAGCTTGTGAGGAATGAATGGAGGTCCGAGCCTTCTGATCTTGAGTCACATGAATAATTTGACTCACGTAAGAAGTAAAGATCAATAGGATTTCTTGTGCAAGTAAGAGGTAGTCATGTGCGAGAGGATTACGAGGTCATGCCCCATGTTGATGACTGTCAGCTTGAAAGAGAAACGAAAACAAAATTTTATCAAGGAAAGGGAGCAATAAAATCCTGAAGTGTAGCAAAGGAGACCTGACCTATTACTGCCCGGGTCTGTTTGATCGGGATATGTGATACTGTTTTAGACAATTTCAACAGAGAAGTCTGCATCTGCTTTTTGAACTTGTGTATCTCTGTCTACAGAAGGTTTATAGCTTGGCTCAGTTATTCATTTTGAGCAGGGAGGGGAGGGAACATTACAGGGATTTGAAATAGGTGGTATAACATAGCCATATGCTATTTATGCAGCAGTTTCTGCAATAAATCTAATTTGATGCTGTCAAAAAAAAAAAAATTAGACTTATTTGGTATAGCAGCACATTAGTAAATGATTGTGGTAGCTTTGAAAGTTGTCATTCACTTTGCTTTACTTGCAATGGAATCTTGCAAAGCTTTTTTTCCCTCTCTGCTTTTCTCCTGAGCAATTCTGTGAAAATGTCTCAGCTCTTTTGTCCTGCAGTTGTAGAAACTGCAAATATTTCCACAGCTGAAAATAAGGTCTTGCTTTGAGGTAACTGAAGAAGGGGATGGAAGAAAGAATATCCTGTGTTGTTAGCAATTACATGAATGTATAGGTGGAAAAATCAATAAAGTGGTGGGGCATAAACTTCTTTCTTGCCTACAGGTTTCATAGTGCAGCTGAAATTGTTTATCTGATTATACAGCATGTAGATAAATTAGCTGCTCTGCGTTATTATAGAAGGTAAAATATTTTACCTGCCATGATAAGACCATATGCTGCTTCATGAAGACTGATACTGAGTGATTTGAAATAGATCGACTCTGTTGTCTTCTGGCAGTGCCTTGTAGAAATTTTGAAGCTGATACACTTTGTGTAAAGATAATAAATAGTTATTTATGTATTTTTCTATTAAATTATTTAAACATATTTAAGATGCTTCTACAAATATGCAAAGGCCATTGATGAAGTTTAAAAGGGAAAGAAAGAAAATACAAGTGAAGGAGTAAAGAACAAAACCAGACTTGTGTGTTAATTTTGGATATGAAAGGGTTTATAAATTACCTTTTTTTCTTTTTCATTTTAAAATGGTTTAAACATGGCTGACAATTGAATTTATTGTTCTACAATACAAAGTTCTCAAGGAAAAGGCAATATTACATTTTCAGATTTTAGTCTTATATTCAACTAAATTTTTCTCCATGGCATTTAAACTGCAACTGGTCACATCAAATTTCTCTAATGATTTCATCTTTTATACATTGCATCAGGTTATTGAGGCAGCCAAATTACTACTGCATGTAGAGTGTGGTTCAGGAGCAGTGACAATACTTAAAGCGCTTTGGAGCGAGCAGTGAATTCAGATGAAATACAGAAGAGACTCACTGCTGTAGAAAACAAACATCTTTATAAGAGCTTTGTTTTGAGCAGTTATTATTCAGCACTAACAGTAATAAGTTTATGCATGTGTATCAAATATTTACTTTGATCTCATTCAAATTAGTCTTTCTATTTGCGTGACTAATGACAACAGGATAATGATTTATTTTTTTGAACCATAGAAATCTTTCAAACACATGTATTCAAGGCTGCTGGATGTTTTTTGCTGAATTTGCTACTGGAAGAATCATTCTGATTTTGATCTTTATTTTTGACTTTTTCTCAAGTACCTCTGAAAGCTTGCTTTTACAATAAGCTAAAATGTACCATCAGCACTTGGTATTTGTGGACTTAAAGAATTTTAAAGGCTGCTTTGTGCTTTCAAAATTGTATTCAAAGTTGTTTATTTTGTGCAGTCATGGTGATTGCTGGTTTGGCTTTTTTTATTTCTTTTTCTCCTTTCTCTTCTGTGCAAGATTCTGCTCCTGAAATTCTTGCCTAGAAAAAAATTCTGCAGGAAACCCAAGGGGTCCTCAGCTGGGGACTTCATCAAACATGACATTCAAGAGCATCAGCCTGTAGGTTGTCATCTCTGGAGAAGGTAGCTGGTGAATGGAGGGAGGAGTAAAAAGTCACCTGAGCACGCCAACTTTGGCTGCCTGGCTGCTCTCCTCATCCCCTTGCTCAGTGCCCTTGTGCTGGTGATTGGTCACGAGGAGCACATGAGCTGGGAGATGCCTGTCCTGAGCGAGCAGATGAGCACAGCCTCTGCTGTCAGCAGCCTGACAGGGCTGACCTCCTTCCCCTGGCTGTGCTGGCAGCGTGGCAGGAATAATAGCGTGCCACTGCTGGTTGCCCCCACGTTCTGGGCGGTTCGAGTATCAAACTACATTTCTGTAGAAATAGGAGCAAGTGTTGTTGATTAGCTTCTCCTTGTTCAAGCACCTTCTACAGTGCTTAAACCAAACTGGGGGATAAGTCTCTCTATAGTTAGGTGGGACACTACTGCACATTCTTTTTGTTCCAGAGTTCCTCTTCTATTTCCAGTGCTTTTGTTTACCTGCATGTAGTTTCTGATGGAAGAAGAAGATCACAGCATTAGAAAACATTTCTTTGCAAAAGCAGGGACTAATCCCCATATAAGAGATATAGCAGTATTAAGTTATTATTCAGCTAAACTTGTGCAGTATTTGTCAATGCAGTTTTCATTAGAGCCAGATTCAGACCTAACATAACTGCATTTCTGCTAATGAGATTGGATTACCTCCTGGCTTTGTTTCCAGAAAGCTTTACTTTAAATTCATTTTTTTTTATAAAGGGTAATAAAATTGGTGTTTCGTTACAATTGCTTACAAAACTTAAAACATTTTTTGGTACTGTATTTAATCACAGTGGAAGATTTTATTCTTTTTAAAGGAAATTGAAAGGTGTTTCTTATTTTAGAAGAATGAGATTGTTGAGGAGGTTACTTAATAACTCAGGAGTTTGTGGTTATCAGAATGTATTCCTGAAAAGAAATATGGGCACAGGAATTGCTAAAAATAATGTATCCTGTTGACAATATGAATTTACTCTCAGCCCTGACAAAGAATCTTTACAATTTGTCTCAGTGTAGAAGGCACTATTTTAACAGAGTTGCATATGTGCTTTTTACAAGGCTTGAAAACAGGAAAAAATATTCAGGATTTTTTTTCCCCTTAAATAGTGTTGCATTTGAAGCATCAGTAGGTAAGCTTAAAAAAAATACTGCAGATGAAATAATTTACAGTGAATGCTGTTGGCTGCTTGAAGGTTTTACTGTAAACTTACTCAGCTGTTCCCATTTTCTCTTTACATTTTTAGTCAGTATCTTTGTTACATGGTGTTAGAGTGAGAGTCAAAAGCTTTCATTTGTTCTTTTATTTGTAATATTTTTATTAGCCTTTTCCACTTCTCTTAATAGCTCTGGAAGCCTTTCTTAGATTTTGCTAGTCTTTGCAAGAAGGTACAGATATATGTATATGAGGAAAACCACATTAGTTGTTGGAGTTAACAAATTATTAAAATCTGTTCTTTTGCTGCTGTATTATTTCTCCTATACCCCAGACTGATCTTCACAAATACTGGACTGTAAAGAACTTCATCTGCTGCTGGTTAGCAGAAGTGGATTTAAATCCACACCGACAGTTCATTTGACAATGACCTTGAGGGGCTTTGCTTCTTGAGGAAGAAAGCAGAAGCTTGCGGTAAACAAAGTTCACTTCTGACAGATGGATTGAATGACAGAAAGGTTGCGAGTGCCAGAATAGCCCTGGCAGAGGAGGAAATGTTCAGTGGAATCCAACAGGAGAGGAGGTGTGAACAGGTGCAGGGTTGCTGACGGAAGGGGAACCAGATGGAAGGAGCCAGAGCCAGTTTATTTAAAGGAAAAGGCAGAAAACACTGAAAGGCTGTGCGATCAGTGGCTAAAAGTGTGCATGGAAGAAGGTAAAAATTCACAAAGCAAAACTGCACAGTGGGATATCTAGCACTTAACATAATGGTAGTAATTTGTGAGTTTCATTTTAAAGTTGCTATTGAAATATGTTTCTCCCTTACTCCTGAGAGCATAAAGAAGAGAAATTTATAACCTGACCAAAAAAAAAAAAAAAAAATTTAAAAAAATCTCCAAGCCCCTAAACTGTCACCCTGCCTGTCCATTACTTCTAATACTCATGTACAGACAGTTACAATCAGAGTAATACAAAAATGAGGCCATGGTTGACCAAAACAATAAAAGGCAATAAGGCTGGATTTTTATTTTTTAACTCACCTGTTCGTATCTAGCTCTTGTGATATGTGGGTACATAAACATGTCTTTCACTGGGATGTTTCTGTAATATCCAGAGTAAATTGACAGCAGTCGAGTACAGTGTAATGTTAGCACAGTATTTCTCATCTGTCTTGCTTTTGGTCACAAGTTTGTCACTTTGGTAGAATATGCAGTATCTCGCTGTAGGATGGGGGTACAAGTCTAGCTTACTCCAGGTCAAATTCCGTCAAAATCAAATATTGTCTTTCAAATTGTCATCCCAAAGAATGCTGTGTTCTTAAATTATTCTGCTTCTTCCCAAGCTGTTCATACAAGACTTGGTCCTTTGGAGGCAGAAAGAACTGTTCCTCGCTTCAGCAATGGCTGGGGAGAGCTAACAACTTAAAAAGTATCAGGCCTATGATAGCTCAACTACAAATTGAGTGTCTAAACCTGATGTCTCTGAAAAATGTAGGTGACTGTTCAGCAGTCATTCATAGTGCATCCATGATCTACTGAATCATTCAGCTATGCTGAGCTGATCTGGATCAGGTGTGAGAGCACAGTCACTTTCCTTTTGAATTAGCTGCAGCATGCAATGCAGTGTGTGTGCTGACTTTATGCCAGCTGAAGTAGGACAGATGATACCTGATTCAGCATAAAGCTTGCTGGTACAAAGTTAACGTACCAAAAATATTGGTTTTTTGAATAAATATAAATTGGCAGTGTGAGTTCAGTGCAGATCAGGTCTCTGCATCATTTAGCTGCATCAGTTTTTGATTCAAAGGTAGGAGCCTGACAGTTGGATTTGCTGTATTAACAAGCTGGGCCTTGGAGCACAGAGTAACAGTTGTTTGAAGCTGGTCTAAAGTCTCGGCTGCTGCTGAAAAGGCAAATCCCTGGAGTGGTAGTATGTGACTATATTTGGCCACATATTGCCAGGCTCTTGCTTGTGCTGACACTGGAAGACAGACACCTGTATAATCAGGTGGTTCAGGGAGTTAATCGGATTGAAAACCAATCATTTGCTCTTGCAGAGTAAGTTGCATGAGTGCTAATTATAAGAGGATGAATAGAGGGACTGCACCGTACACTGGCAATGTCACAGTAGGATGGCTCAAATCTGTCCTGAGGCTGCATTGTAAGGGACAGCTGGTGCCAAATTAAGGATCACCAAAAGTCAAGAAAATTATTCCTTTATTATAAATATAGTAAAAATAATTAAAACAACTTTGTGTATACAGAGTAAATGTCTGTAAGAATCTTGTATGGGAAGCAAACATTTCAATATTCAGCCGTTTTAAAAGTTGTTTGTGGCACAAAGATAGGATATTCCAGAGAAAGAGGTGCAGCACTGTGAAGAGCTTAAGGGCTACATACTAAAAACTATTCTTACATTCATCTTCCCAGGCAACTTCCATTCTGTATTTAGTTGTCTGTTTCTGTAGGGGCCTTATCAGCCAAATAGTTCACAGTCTGATGGCAATAACCATTGCAAGAATGGGTGTTTACTTACAAGGTATGTGTCATGCTGGCAAGGCTTATAGATACGCTAGAAAAATTAGATTTGGTTTTGCAAGTCAGTATATTTGACCTAATGTCAGATGTTAGGTACTGTTAGAGACACTTTATTTTCTTCTCCGAGAATGAAATAGAAGGCAGTTAATGGTGGTATTTGTCTGTGACTTGGTATACAGAGATCTATCCAGACTGAAAAGTTGTTACTGTCTACATTGAGGAACTGGTATTTTTCTGTATGTATCTTGAAGGCAGAACACCAGAAGGCCCCGATGACACCAAGCTGTGTGGTTCAGTGGATACGCTGGAGGGAAGGAATGCCATCCAGAGGGACCTTGACATGCTTGTGAGGTGGGTTGATGCCAGCCTCATCAAGTTTAACCATGCCAAGTGCAAGGTCCTACACCTGGGTCGGAGCAATCCCAGGCACAGCTACAGGTTGGGCAAAGAGGAGATTCAGAGCAGCCCTGCAGAGAACGACTTGGGGGTGATGGTCAATGAGAACATGAACATGAGCCGACAGTGTACACTCATAGCCCAGAAAGCCAATCATATCCTGGGCTGCATCAAAAGGAGCGNGGTCAATGAGAACATGAACATGAGCCGACAGTGTACACTCATAGCCCAGAAAGCCAATCATATCCTGGGCTGCATCAAAAGGAGCGCGTGACCAGCAGGTCGAAGGAGGTGATCCTGCCCCTCTACTCTGCTCTCAGGAGACCTCACCTGGAGCATTGCGTGCAGTTCTGGTGTCCTCAACATAAAAAGGACATGGAGCTGTTGGAACAAGTCCAGAGGAGGGCCATGAGGATGATCAGGGGACTGGAGCATCTCCCATATGAAGATAGGCTGAGAAAGTTGGGGCTGTTCAGCCTGGGGAAGAGAAGGCTGTGTGGAGACCTCCTAGCAGCCTTCCAGTACCTGAAGGGGGCCTATAGAGATGCTGGGGAGAGACTCTTCATAAGGGACTGTAGTGACAGGACAAGGGGTAATGGGTTAAAACTTAAACAGAGGAGGTTTAGGTTGGATATAAGGAAGAAATTCTTTCCTGTAAGGGTGGTGAATGCTGGAATGTGTTGCCCAGGGAGGTTGTGAGTGCTCCATCCCTGGCAGTGTTCAAGGCCAGGTTGGATGACTCCTTGGGTGCCATGGTTTAGTGTGAGGTATCCCTGCTTATGGCAGGGGGGTTGGAACTAGATGATCTTAAGGTCCTTTCCAACCCTAACTATTCTATGATTCTAAGAATAAAATCATGTTATAGGCTAGGTGTTTGCAAATTCTCTTCTATGTTGGATTTAAAGTAAGAAGTCCAGTCCTTTCATTTTGTTAAGACCAAGTAGACAGAAGTGTAGAGATGGAGTATACTATCAGTTATGTATATACTCCAGTTAACTATGTTCAAGATTCCTTATATCATACAAACTTAAATAGAAGTAACACTCTATGTCTCTTGGTTCCTATACCAGTACAACTTTTCATATTTCTCATGCCCATCAATATCTCCAGTTAGTGATAATTTTGAAATGGTTCTTAAGCACAGCAAATACTAACAGAGTAGGAATCTTTTTCATGTGCAGGCATTAATACATAATATCTTCTCATGCCTCCAGGTTCAAGGGCAAAGTGGGAGTTGTAGACTTAGTGGTTTATTATTTCTGTAGGCCTCCTAATATGTAAAATGCAACTATATATAAAAGTTATAAGGTGGTTCCAGTGGCATAGCTGTGTTCTAAGCAAAGAAAGTTGGGGAGAAAAAAAAAAAATCAGTGGTAACAAGAAATCATATACAATGATTTTCATTTCAGCAAAATTGAAATTCCCAGGAAAAAAAGTAGAATGTAGTATATAAACAGTTGACATTACTTGGATTCTCGAAATGAGGATACAGTTGGGTAGTTATTTGCATAGTGGGGAAACCAGTTTTAAGCTAATTTGTCAAATAATTTGTAGTTAGACTCTTGACAGAGTTGAAAGTGAAGACAGAGCTTAATCTTGATTTCTCCCCACAAGTGTTTTGAAGTGTTTTTGTGAAATAGTAGTAGACTGGCAGAGCTGTATTTCCCAGTCTTTTATCTCAGGTAGGGCTAAACAGTTTTGCTTGATTGGTTCATTAACTTAAAAGATATTTGTACTTTACAGTTATTTCTGTAGCATCTTCTTTCTAGATCCATATTTAAAGAGCTGAATCAATTCAAATGCTTAATTTTTTACTACTTTTAAATGCTTGACCTTTACATAACTTTTCTAATTACTTGTAGTAGCTTCTGCTTCACATGGTTAAGAGAATAAAAGTCTGACATTTCATTATTTTAGGAAACTCTGTATCTCTTAATTAATGTAACTAAGCACTTTATGCTATAAAACCAAACAACTGGTGGTTTTTATCATGTTTTGTTTTTTTAAGACTCAGTTCTCACAAACAGGACCACACGCATCCTCAACATTGTGCAGCCCTCCGGTTCTACCAATTGAATTAATAATTAGGTGTCTGCAAAATTTGACCATGCAAATGTAGATTGTACTGAAGCTCACCAGACACAGTGTGCTGGCTGGGGCAGTTTCCAGAAACTTGAGCTTTCCACTGAGAAGACCTGGCAGCCAGCTCCCAAATCAGCATCCAGTCAGCTCCCAGAAACAGACATGAAGAGCAACTCAGTGGGTAATTCCCACAATGGGATACAGGAAGGGCAATTTTTCAGCTCCTTGGAGAGGTTTAAAGAAATGACCTGATCATGATGCTTTTAAAGGTATCTTTATACGAGTCATGCACGAGTATGCACATGTGCATCTTTTTTTGTTGATTTTTTTTTTAACATAATAACATTCACTTCATGCTTCTCCTTCTGCCCTATGAAAGCACCATGAGCTGTAAAATCCAGCCAGTCCAAACATTCTCTTAGTGCAAACATGCATTTACAGATGCACGGAAAAAATCAAAACCTTTATTACAAAAAATCAGGTGCCAAAAAATCCACAGTGTTTTGTAAGTAAAAATTAGGAAACACTGTCCAGCTATGTCCTCAGTCATGGCAGTCCTAGGTATTAACAAGGCCTATTTGATGAAGATACATGGTGTTACAAAGGAAACTAGCCGAACAACTAACGCTAAGCAAACGATTCCTAGAAGCCTGGCTTAAGGGAAAGGGAGAAATCTCGTAACCCAGAGTCTTATTAGAGAGTTAATCCAAACGTATCAGCACGATACATGCTCTAGAGCTCTGTTAATTTAGAAGATGTGGAAATCAAGAATTTTGAATCATAGCTACACTTAAAACCAGCATTTATTTATTTACCTGTGGAATTTGGGGTCTTACTGTGTCCTAGTTCCTTATCTAGATGTTTGAAAATATTAAGACTTCAGATAGCATAAGATAATGCTCTGTAAATACATTCTCCATTATAAATAGCTGAAGAAGATACTGCCATGCCCAACATATGATCTTATTCTAGATGCATTCTTTTACGATCTATATCATTGTGGTACTTGAATACTTACTGTTAGTAAAGTAAGAGAATACAAACATTTTTCTCATGTTTCCCCTGAAAGAATAAGGTAGGTATTGTGATCTCTTGTTTCAGTTGGGGGTTTTTTTGGTTGGTTTTGGTTTGGTTTGGTTTTTGGTGGTTTTTTTTTTTTTGTATTTTCTATAGTGAAATACTCTGATTTTTCATTTTTCCCTCAACACTTGTAGCTGAAATAAGAATATCAAATCACTTGTAAGAAGGTGGTTTAGAAAGCTGTATGTAATGGACAGTCCACTAGGCCTATATCTTAGAAAGCTTTCAAAGTAGACTGAATAAAATATAGCTGAGCCTTTGTACCCAAAGTTACTGGTTAAAGTCTTTAGGGCTTCTAATAGGGTTTCAAGTCCTATTTTCAAGTGTCATAATTTATTTGTGTGCCCTCAGGCCAGATTTTGTTAAAGATACAGGGAATTAAGTGCTTGGGTACATTCCCAAAAATTGTTTTTCGGTTTGGTGTATGAAGAAGCTTGTGCTACACATTTATTCTCAAAAGTACTGGGAGTGAAAGCCCATTTCCTCTGGAAGAGCTGAGGGAGGCCTCAGCTGAGTACTTTCCGTCTTCCGAGGGGTTTTGTTGTTCAGTAGTCCACAGTGCTGGCCCACTTGGCTACATATGATCTAGGAAAGAGGTCTGTGCTTGACCACTGAGGCATGTACTGGAAGTATCAGTGTTAGAAAACTCGACTGGTTTTCTTGCTGCCCGAGTATGAATGTTGGTGCTTGAGTTTCAGGTATGGTCATTATTTAGACCAACTGTTCCTTGTTAGTTCAGATACCTGAAATGTTGGGAACAGTAAATGCCAACTAGTTCTTGGTAATTTGTGAAGTCCAGTTTAAAGTAAGTATATGTGAAAGTCTAAAATATAATTACATTTTTGACTGTAATTAATAAAAAGTGAACCTGTCAAAAGTAAGCTTATGATAACCTTTTATGTGCCACTGAACTGAGATAATTGCTAGAGTATTTTAATTTGTCCAATTGAATTCATAGTCCTTACTAATGGATCCATTAGCTTTTTACAAAATGCCATATGTTGATCTCATGGAAAAATCAAATAGTCAATATAGAAAGCATGGTTGTTTCACATCATAGCTGCTCTGTTAGAAGACTTACTGCCAACCTCCAGAGGCCTAATTCTACTTTGAAACTCATCCTGTATTATTTCATCTTGTATTTTTACTGTTACCAAAGCAAAAAAAACACTTGCAGAAATACCTACTACTGATACTGTGTTGTGAAACATAAAGTTTTATCAGTCTGTTCTTTCACAGTCAAAAATCAGCAAGCTATTATTTATGCCAAACATCTTTCACATCACTAGTCTTTACATCTTCCTTATTCTTTACTGCAAAAAGTAGGACATTTGCATGGTACGTTTGGTAGAAGTCTTTCTGAAAATGGATCTGTGATCCAGCTTTTATTTGTTAGTGGTGGGAAAGGTTTGTTGGTGGGTTTGGTTATTAAATTTGGTGGCTCAAATTCAGCTTTCATGTTAGCTTTCCAGTTCCGTAGGATATCCAGTTCATTGAGATATGTGAAGAAGCTAGCAAAGTAGGCTACACTTGACAGCTGTAACTTGGGCTCAAAGCAGTCAGTGTTTGTGGAAAACATGCACCTCAGAGCAGGGCTCAAGGAGAGTTTGAATTTGCCTCCTTGTGAATGTTTTTGTTTTTTTTTTTGGTGCTTCTGACTTTACAGAAAAAAATGGCAGTCACCATGAGTTCAGTGCTTCTGCTTTAGTAAAACTGATCAATGTAATGGCCAAATCCAGTGATGAAAGAATTCTAATTTTTGCTACTGTCTCTGACTCAGTGTTCGCATTCTAGCAAAGAAAAGGTGGTGCAGTTTAACTACTGTCTTCCCTTTTTTAATGTCTATAGATGCTTTTAAAAGTTCCGGTACAATTAATCTTTAGCTGCCATTTCTATTTCTGATTTAGATCTTACCTGTGTCATCAAAATTAGGCTGTTCTTGCTTTGCTTTCATTGTTCCTGTGGTTTCCTTTGGTCGATGTGAGAAATTACGAAGTTTTTGTAAGAGGAAACTTCTGATATCTTAACACTAATGCTGGAGGGGTATAATTGTTTCCTTCTGTCTACAGTCCATTTTAGTCCAGCTTTTATTTTTCTTAAGTCAAGCTCACCTTCTTTCACAATTCAGAGTAATTGCAAATAAACAGCCAGTGTCAAACCTTCTAAAACTCCAGCAGTATTTGCTGGTATTTGCTGGTTGTAGCAGGAATGTTACTGATAGTTCCTGAAATCTCTTGGGCTGCTTTCTGTGTGCTTTGACCGTGGTAGAGCTTTTGTTGTTGGTTTGGGCTTTTTCTTTCTCTGTTTATGTAGAGTGTGTTGGTGAATTTTCTGTAAGAGGGCAGAGAGATTGAATTTAGAGAGGAGGGAAGGTGTCAGCTCAAGGTGTGGGTGAAAGACTTGCATGCAGTTCAGACAGCTTTGTCTCCAGGAAATTTTTTCATTCCTCAGCAGCCCTGGGCACCTCAGATATTGCTTTCTGTGGCACTGGATATGTCTCAATCCCAATTTTTTGTAGGTGCTAATTGAGATTAGACAGCTACCTTTCTATGTAAGACTTACCTGTGTTTTCCTAGTCTTACAGTTGAGCTTTTATCCACTGTATAAACTCATCTCTTTTCACCTACCCCATACGCACTTCAGCCACAGGGAACTCACCATGTATCCATGGTTTCTGAGCTCCTGACACTTTGTTCCAGTAAGTAGCACAGGTGAGTGGCTTTTTTAGAGGGGTCCAAACAAGAGAGTGTTTCCCATTAGCATATGTTAGCATGTGTTTGACAGGACAGACCCTAGCACTGAGGAATAGGCCTCTACAGGCTTGCCTTGAGCTGGGAAGCTTGATATATGCTGCAGGCTAACCCCAGCAGAAAGCTAGTCAGCCAGCTGTGTGCCACAGGATAGCACAGCACCCAACTGCACACAGCCATCTCACATGAGACACTATTAAATAAAATACTGTGCTCCTGCCACTTTCTTTAGCTGTAAGTATCTGGGGGATGTGTTAGGCGCTGATGTGGTTTTTTGAGCAGTCCAGTGCTCATGACAGCTGTCTGAAAGTAGAAAGATGTTTGAAAGAGGTTTAAATAATCTGGTTCCTAGCAAATATGTAAAGATTTTTCCATAATGCTTTTCCATGTTTGGAGCTTACACTTGGGAAGTGATGAAAGCATCACTCCTTAGGATAGCCCCAATATGGTTACAAAGTAATTTAGAGAATGTGATAAAGTGCAATTCAGTGTATGAAACTTTCTTCAAAAATGTGCTCTTGTTTCCTTAATGCTGTAATATTCTTGCTATCTAAATGTATTCTCTTTGTCAAATCATTCTCAGTCTTACCTCACAAAAAACCTGCCTGTGATTTCAAAGGGAGTTTTGCCTAAGGTAGGGCTTGCAACATCAGGACCAGGAATTAGTGTAATGTGACCCACCATTTGTATTGCTTTGGGGTAAATTTAAGAGAGAAGATTTAACATTGTGTGTGTCATGCTGAGATATTGCAATATCTCGGATGGGTTATTAGGCACCAATCCAAAGGTTAAGTGCAGCAACCACATGAGATGTGGCTTTATCCTTACATGATCTATGCCAGTGTTCTGTTTTGTAGTCCCCTGGAATAGGCATTATCCCTAGAATAAAGCAACGTGTTTAGGAGACTTTACTGAAACCTATCCCAATCTATATAAGATATTTTCAGTAGAAAAGTGTGTGCATATATGTACAATTTAAAATCTAGAAATTAATACTTGAATTGTGAACTCTCTGAAATTTTCAATCAGGATCCTAATGTGCACCAGATAAATATTCACAACCATTGGGAAAGTCTAGATATGAGTTTGCAGTTTAGGACCTTTTCTCATTTATATGCATATCTTTTTTTTTTTTTTTTTTTTTGGGGGGGGGTTTTTTTC